>CAIGQW010053631.1:26556756-26571986 GCA_903798125.1 Danio choprae | reverse complement strand
TGTGTGTGTGTGTGTGTGTGTGTGTGTGTGTGTGTGTGTGAGTGAGTCAGTGAGTCAGTGAGAGAGAAATGGGCATCAGCCAGATGGGCAACTGAGGTCATGTTGGTGTTTTGATGTTCAAATCTGATTGAACAGCAATAGAAGTACTGCTATTTCCATTTTTGTCCAGATGCAAGATCTGAATAAACTGTTCTGACTTTTAAGCTGATCAGAGGTCTGGTTTGCGTTTCTTGAAACCTTCTTAAAGGCTTGTTCACACTGGGACACTTTTTTCTTGTGCTTTTCGTCGATGTTTAACACCTCGTGACCAAACAAAGGCTCCCAATATGATCGTGCACATACATGCACAAAACATCCGCCTCATTTTTAAAGAAATGCCTCGTGCTCGTTTTTTGTTTTGACGTGCCACATCAAACTCTTTCACATCAGATTGGCACTTTTGTTTACGTAGCCAGAGCTGCTGAAGTTACAGTAAACACCTCTTGGAAAACAAAAGCAAAACAGTGGAGGTGATCCCAGTTTCACTTTCAAGATGCACCAAGGCAAATGCTGTGTCCAAAATAGCATACTTCCATACTATATAGTATGCTAAAAACAGTATGCGAGCCGAGTAGTATGTCCGAATTCATAGGATGACCTACTACTTCCGGCGATTTTCTGAAGTATGCATCTGAGGGACACTACGTTATCCCATGATGCCACGCGAGAGAATTCATGAATGGGAGTGAAGCGACGCAACTGACCTGGGTAGGTCACGTGATAATGACAAATGGCGGATGTAGTACGTCCGAGTTCCATTCGTACTACTCGCATTCATACTATATAGAAAGTACTTTTCTAACAGTCGTGTAGTAAATTCAAGTGTAGTACCTACTGAGTTGTAGGCGATATTGGACGCAGCTAAAATAAATGTGGGGTTGCTTTTTTCATTGGTGTCTGAACACAAAGAGCTGCATGATAAACACAGCAGCAGCTACAGTAATGTCAGTATGAGTGGAGAGTAGCAAACAGGATTTGATGGTGAGTTTCATTTCCCTTTTCTTTCATGACTTGCAAGTTCATTAAGCAGCATCTAACATCAGGGGGTCCTTTTGTACGTTGAAACGAAGATGAAAATCGCCTGGGTTTGAATGCAGAAAGACGTTTCAAAAAAAGCAGACGATAAACATGAGTGAAAAGCATCCCAGTGTGTACAAGCCTTAAGGCTACTTCACTCTTAAGGTGTACCTTAAGCTGTACCATAGCGTTAATATGTGTTTCCTGACGCTTTCTTAGTTAACTACACCCTCTTTAAGAAATACTTTCCTAAGGTTGGTCTGGACCACTCTTAGCTATACCCTATCACTGCTTTTTTACATCTAAGTCTATGAATATAACTGTTTAAGTTGAATAGCGGAAGAGCGAGGATAGTTGTAACTTAGGTCAGTTTTTAACTCTTAGGCTACGTCCAATATCGCCCATTACTCAGTAAGTACTACATTTAAATTTACCACAAAACATTTGAATTTACCACAATACCGTTAGAAAAGTGCGTTCTGTGCAGTATGAATGTGAGTAGTATGAATGGAACTCGGACATACTACATCCGCCATTTGTCATTATCACGTGACCTACCCGCGTCAGTTACATCGCTATGGGATATCATAGTGTCCATCAGATGCGCACTTCAGAATTTGGCCGGAAGTAGTAGGTCATCCGGGTACTTCTCACATACTGGTTTTTTTGATTACTATGAATTCGGACATACTACTCGGCTTGCATACTGTTTTTAGCGTACTATATAGTATGGAGGTATGCGATTTTGGACGCAGTCTTACAATTTCTACAATCAGGGACTAATTACAAATCAGCAGACTCTCTTCACATATGCTCATATTAGTCCTCATTCCACACATGAAAAAGTAGAGTCCTGGGGAAAATTACATTTGAGCTAAAAAAAAAGAAGTAATATTTTATTAATATATAATATATTATAACATAAAGTAATATATTATTTTATGTTACATCTCACCCCGATGGAAATCATGATATTACATCTCACATAAGGGTGTGTTGCATCTAACTCGGATTATGGGGTAACATTTCACCCCACCTGCTTGAAACTGAACTGTGCATTTTCTGTTTGTGCTGCAAAGATGCCATTTAATAGCAGAGACCTGTAACTAGCTTCAATCAAATTCTGAACGCGCTGGCTTAAAAGATCTCAAAGATATAGCGAGAAAGGATTTTGTTTTAATTGGAAATTTGGTGAAAGCGGTACAGCGCTAAATCAGATTATTATTATCATTATTATTATTATTAATAAAACTCCAACAATAAAAATAACACAGAGATCCTCAGCCCTGAAATTCAGCTTCTTACAGCTCCTCTCTCACTTTTTCCGCTTTATAGGCTACATTATATGTAATTTCTAGAGCAGTGCTATCATAAACAGAACTCAAAATATTTCTATACAAGAATTTCAGTCAAATGTAATTCACGTGATATTAAAATCCCTTAGCAGCACGATGGCGCAGTGGGTAGCACAATCGCCTCACAGCAAGAAGGTCGCTGGTTCTAGCCCCGGCTGGGTTAGTTGGCATTTCTGTGTGGAGTTTGCTTGTTCTCCCCGTGTTTGCTTGAGTTTCCTCCGGGTGCTCCGGTTTCCCCCACAAGTCCAAAGACATGCAGTATAGGCGAATTGGGTAAGCTAAATTGTCCGTAGTGTATGAGTATGAATGAGTGTGTGTGAATGTTTCCCAGTGATGGGTTGCAGCTGAAAGGGATCTGCTGCGTAAAACATATGCTGGATAAGTTGGCGGTTCATTCCGCTGTGGCGACCCCAGATTAATAAAGGGACTAAGCCGAAAAGAAAATGAATGAATAAAATACCTTAACCCACTATGGTAAGATTTTAAAAGCAGCCGGAAGATAGCCTTTCACTGTCGACGGATGGAGACTCGAAAGTAAGGCTTGGGCATGGTAGAGTATTTTTTGCTTCGCAGATGCTGAGCTCAATGCTAAATACACTGTAAAAAATGCTACAGAACAACATACAAATAATATTAGAAGGTTTTTGAAATGAAATAAATGTCTTTTACTTGAATAAACTTACACATTTAGGCAAAAAGTGATGAGTGTTAATGTCAATTATGTTAATAGATTGTGAATTGCCGTGCATTCTCATGTTTATCCAATATTCAGTCTTCAAAAGTGTGTGAGATATAGGGAAAAAGCTCAATACACTTTACAAAAAGTTGTAACTCTATTATAATTCATTCATTTTCTTTTCGGCTTAGTCCCTTTATTAATCTGGGGTCGCCACAGCGGAATGAACCGCCAACTTATCCAGGATATGCTTTACGCAGCAGATGCCCTTCCAGCTGCAACCCATCACTGGGAAACACCCATACACTCTCATTCACGCACATACATTACGGACAATTTAGCTTACCCAATTCACCTATAGCGCATGTCTTTGGACTTGTGGGGGAAACCGGAACACCCGGAGGAAACCCACGCAAACAAGGGGAGAACATGCAAACTCCACACAGAAATGCCAACGGACCCAGACGGGGCTCGAACCAGCGACCTTCTTGCTGTGAGGCGATCGTGCTACCCACTGCGCCACCGTGAAGTCCTACTTATGTTTAAATCTAAGTAAAAAAGTTTACAGTTAATAAAAATTTAGCTTTCTTCTCACTGTTTTTACACCAGTGGGCCCAATTCTTTTCTTTTTTTTTTTATCTCGCCTAGGGCCCCTCAACCCTACGGGCCGGCACTGCCCAGGGGAATTCAGAAACTGATGATCAGGGATCATGGAAGAATTACATACAAAATGGTATCACATCTGAACGAGAACAAAATCAATCTCTGAAGTTAAATCAACATAAGATCACATAACACAAGCCAAAACACACAAAAAGAGCAGAAAGGCAAGCAAGGCAAAAGCAAGAGGAGCTTCCACGTTCGCGTCTCTTTAAACTTTGGGCTTCCTTCCTGATTGGCAGCGAAGGTGATGACGTCACTGAATGATGATTGACGTTTTCATGGACGAATGGGAAAGTGAAATGGGCGATCCTAATAGAATTGACACAGAGAGAGAGAGAGAGAGAGAGAGAGAGAGTGCTAACAAGCAAAACAACACAGCCACATACATAGGGTCGTAACAAATATAAAATCTGAGAGTTGCCAGGTATTACCTAAAATTGACTGTAACTAATTAAACTCATTTGAATTCATAGCTTACGGATGCTCAAAAACCTTAATGTTACCCTAAAAGGCTTTCAAATGAAATTTTTATGTTATTCAAATTATATTTATGTGCATAATATTCAACTTACGTGCATATATTAAACTGACGAGTGTTTTATGCTGATGATTTGTGAATTACTGCGCATTCTCAATATTCAATTTCCAAAAGTGCGTGAGATATCGGAAAATGCTCAATACACTTTACAAAAAGTTTATCTTCAGCAACACTTTACAAAAAGTATCTTCATAGATAATTTAACAAACATTATTTTAAACTGATGCAAACCCAAAATAAACAGTAAGCTGGTCGGAAATCAGATCTGAAGAGACGTGCGACTCACAAAACTATAAATGTGTACAATTGAACTGTATGAAACTAGAATTGAATGATATTTATAAGAACATAAAATTGGAAAATTACCAGATATTAGGGCAGCACGGTGGCGCAGTGGGTAGCGCTTTCGCCTCACAGCAAGAAAGTTGCTGGTTCGAGCCTCGGCTGGGTCCGTTGGCGTTTCTGTGTGAAGTTTGCATGTTTTCCCCGTGTTTGCGTTGGTTTCCTTTGGGTGCTCCGGTTTCCCCCACAAGTCCAAAGACATGCAGTATAGGTGAATTTGGTAAGCTAAATTGTCTGTAGTGTATGTGTGTGAATGGGTGTGTGTGGATGTTTCCCAAGTGATGGGTTGCAGCTGGAAGGGCATCCGCTGCGTAAAACATATGCTGGATAAGTTGGCGGTTCATTCCGCTGTGGCGACCCCAGATTAATAAAGGGACTAAGCCGACAAGAAAATAAATGAATGAATACCAGATATTAACCAGAATTGGGGGAATTCTCTTTAATAACTCTTTAATTAATACATTACATATGCTTAATTCACATTCAGTTAAAAAAAGTATTTATTTTGAACAAAACTACATCAATTTTATCCTAAAATGTTTGCAAATTAAATATGCTTATTTTTACGTGCGTAAACAAAAGTTCAGTGTTTTATGCTAATGGTTTGTCATTTGCTGAGCATTTACATGTTTATCAATATTCTGTCTCCAAAGGTGTGTGAGATATAGGGAAAAGGCTTAATACACTTTACTAAAAGTATTTGACTCTGTTGTAATTTCATAGATAATTTAACAAACATTATTTCAAACAGATGCAAAGGCTAAATAAACAGTAAGCTGGTCAGAAATCAGATCTGATGAGACGTGCGACTCACAAAACTATAAATGTGTACAACTGAACTGTATG
This sequence comes from Danio choprae, assembly GCA_903798125.1. NCBI lineage: Eukaryota > Metazoa > Chordata > Actinopteri > Cypriniformes > Danionidae > Danio > Danio choprae. The sequence continues at coordinate 26,566,510 of CAIGQW010053631.1, read as the reverse complement.
AAACTAGAGTTGTATGTGTGGTGGGAAGAGCGTGGCCGAACACCCAGGAAGGTGGGAGAGCGAGTGGAGACACCGTCGGCTAGTCAGTAGCCCAATCAGGAATAACTAATAACATCTGTTTTCTCTAGTGATTGGGCCAGAGAGATACCGTCTTAAGGGAGCGGGAGATACCAGTCGAGAGAGAGAGAGAGAGAGAGAGAGAGAGAGCTGAGCGAACGCACACACGCACCTTGAGCCCTGTGCTGACTATGCTCTATTAAAATACTGAACAAATAAAGAAAACTATTACTTACCTTATCGCCGACCCTGTCTTCTTCTTCCCACAACAATGAACTTTTCTACAGTATGATATTTCTAAGAACATAAAATCAGAGAATTACCGGGTATTAACTAGAACTGACTGGAATTAATTAAACTGTATGTTATAAGTTACAGATGCTCAAAAACAATCTACATTCAGTTAAAAAAAGTATTTATTTTGAACAAAACTACACCGATTTTATCCTAAAAGGTTTTCAAATTTAAATAAGCTTATTTTACGTGCGTAAACTAAAGTTCAGTGTTTTATGCTAATGGTTTGTCAATTGCTGTGCATTTACATGTTTATCAATATTCGGTCTCCAAAAGTGTGTGAGATATAGGGAAAAGGCTTAATACGCTTTAGCAAAGGTTTTGACCTCTAATTTCATAGATAATTTAACAAATAGTGTTTTTGAGAGACGCAACAGCAACATAAATAGTGGTGGTTTTTTGAAGCTGGTCAGAGATCAGATCTGATGAGACGTGTGACTCATGTTGAGTTTAGAAGTACCTGTTTTCTCGTCTGTCGGCATCTGCGTTGGCTTGTTCTAGTCTGTCACACGCATTGATTTTCACAGTAGCGCCGAAACACTTCTAGTCCAGTCATAACAGGCAGGAGAGCCGACAATGTAGAATTGCCACATCCCTGGCTATGAGGTTCCTAGTTAGATGTCACTAAAATATCAATTGTAAAATGAATGGCCTCTTTACAGCAGCTTTACACTGCGATAAATGCTTTCGTATGCTCTGTAGTTTTGTTTTGCTTTCCAATATAAATGTCTGAACGTTCTTGCAGCACGATGAATATATCTGAGAAGCAAAATGACTGTAGATATTGAGTGAAAATGAAAACTTTCTTAAATGCATGTTTTTGCCCAGATGTTTAGCTATTTTTCAATAACACTTTACAGAATCCTGTTAGTCTATATACTAGTGTTACTATTAAGTCTATATACAGTGGGGAAAATAATTATTGAACACGTCACCATTTTTCATTATATATGAATACAAAATTCAATTTGTAAACCATCGAAGTCCAGTAAAGCAGCTCAAATCAGGAAAGCAGCTCAGTCCCGTAAAGCAGCTCAGTCCAGTAAACCAACTCAGAGCAGTAAAGCATTAAACTTTAAACCAGTAAACCGCTCAGACCAGTAAAGCATCGCAGTCCAGTAAAGCAGCTCAGACCAGTAAAGCAGCTCAATCCAGTAAACCATCTCAAACCAGTAAACCAGCTCAGTCCAGTAAACCTGCGCAGTCCAGTAAACCAGCTTAAAACAGCTCAGACCAGTAAAGCAGCTCAAACCAGTAAAGCAGCTCAGGCAAGTAAACCGACTCAGAGCAATAAGCCAGCTCAGAGCAGTAAACCAGCTCAGACCAGTAAAGCAACTCGGTCCAGTAAAGAAGCTTAGACCAGTAAAGCAACTCGGTCCAGTAAAGAAGCTCAGACCAGTAAACCAGCTCAGTCCAGTAAATCAGCTCAGACCAGTAAAGCATTAAAGTCTAGTAAACTAGCTCAAAACCGCTCAGACCAGTAAAGCATCACAGTCCAGTAAACCAGTTCAAACCAGTAAAGCAGCTCAGACAAGTAAACCGACTCAGAGCAGTAAGCCAGCTCAGAGCAGTAAAGCATCAAAGTCTAGTAAACCAGCTCAAAACCGCTCAGACCAGTAAAGTATCACAGTCTACTAAACCAACTCAAAACAACTCAAACCAGTAAAGCAGCTCAGTCCATTAAAGCAGCTCAAGACCAGTAAAGGAGCTCAAGACCAGTAAACCATCTCAGACCAGTAAACCATCTCAGACCAGTAAACTAGCTCAGTCCAGTAAACCAGCTCAGTCCAGTAATGCAGCTCAGTCCAGTAAACCAGCTCAGTCCAGTAAAGCAGCTCAGACCAGTAAACCGGCTCAGTCCAGTAATGCAGCTCAGTCCAGTAAAGCAGCTCAGACCAGTAAACCAGCTCAATCTAGTAAACCAGCTCAAACAAGTTAACCAGCTCAGTCCACTAAACCAGCTCAGAGCAGTAAATCATCCCCATCTGCAGCTGTGTGTTGTCCAGCAGCAGGATCAGTCAGTCTCTGTGTGTGTGTTGTCTGTTGTTTTTCTCTGGCCAGAGTCTCTGCTATGTAAATGAATATAGGACTGCTCAGTTATGCAGACCCCTGCCCTCTTCATCGTGTCTGGACATGCTGATCCTGGATCAGTTTCCCATCCTGCAGATTGGGCTGTTTATTAATACATGAGTATTTAAGGAATTGGACTTGGATCGGTGCAGAAGGGCACACTTGAAGGATAGCGTATACCAGTTGAGCTGTAGAGTGGTTTGACTCATTTACTGTATAATATAACATAACATGCTATTGCTACTTCATTATACTCTGTTTTTCACTCTTTTTGAAGGGAGGAAAGGTTTTGCATACTACTGTAGTATTTTATTACATTCTGTCCTTCATAATGAATCTGTCAAACTTGTTCACATTCCACAGTTTGGACCCAAAGATTTATTATTTTATTAAAGAGTCATTACTTAGTAACTTAAACTAAAGACACTTACTGTATGTATGTGATCGGAAATTTGTTTTTGATTAATGACTGAAAGTGAATTCTCTCTTCAAAGAGATTTTGAAATGTAATCTTGTTAATACCACATTTATTGCAGTTTAGCCTTTATTTTCATAAAAAAATCTAATTATATGAAATATTCATTCATTCATTTTCCTTCGGCTTATTCCCTACGGTTTTACACAGCGGATGCCCTTCCAGCCACAACCCAGTACTGGCAAACACTGACACACTCTCACATTCACACACACATTCATTCACTATGGTCAATTTAGCTTACCCAATTCACCTGTAGCGCATGTCTTTGGACTGTGGGGGAAACCGGAGCACCCGGAGGAAACCCACACCAACACGGGGAGAACATACAAACTCCACACAGAAATGCCAACTGGTCCAACCGGGACTCGAACCAGCAACCTTCTTGCTGTCAGGCAACAGTGCTAACCACTGAGTCACTGTGTCGCCCCTATATGAAGCATAAAATGTTGAAAAACCTCATAATTCTCAGAAACAGTCCAAGAAACTGTAAATAAATATTACCCTAAAGGATTTACAAGCTAAATAATTTCACTTTACTTGCATAAACTTGCATCAAAAAAAAAAATGCTATTGGTTTGTGAATTGGCATGCATTTTACAAAACAATTCCCCAAAAGTGTGTGAGTTATGTGGAGAAGACTAAATATATTTTACAAATAATTTTCATGATGTCAAGTGTAAAGTTCATTCATTCATTCATTCATTTTCTTTTCGGCTTAGTCCCTTTAATAATCTGGGGAACCACAGCGGAATGAACCGCCAACTTATCCAGCATATGTTTTACACAGCGGATGCCCTTCCAGCTGCAACCCATCACTGGGAATCATCCATACACACTCATTCACACACATACACTACGGACAATTTAGCTTACCCAATTCACCTATAGTGCATGTGTTTGGAATTGTGGGGGAAACTGGAGCACCCGGAGGAAACCCACGTAAACACGGGGAGAACATGCAAACTCCACACAGAAATGCCAACTGACCCAGCCGGGGCTCGAACCAGCGACCTTCTTGCTGTGAGGCGATTTTGCTACCCACTGCACCACCGTGCTGCCAAGTGTAATGTTTTAAATAAATATATATATAATTCAAAGCGCTTTACATAAACAGGAATAAAAGAGAAGTTTAAGAAAATAAAAACAAAGAAAAAAGTGATTAAAAACAGATTAAAATGTGTTAAAACGGGTCATAAAAGAATGAAAAAGAAAAGAAAGACATAATAGTGCGATCTGTGGGACGTGGCACAGTGCTCATTCAGTAAAGGCACAGCTAAACAGATTTGTTTTCAGTCTGGATTTGAAGGTGCCTAATGTTGGAGCACATCTGATCATTTCTGGAAGCTGATTCCAGCAGCGGGGGGTGCAGTAGCTGAAGGCGGATTCACCCTGCTTTGACTGAACTCTTGGAGTATCTAGTTTACTTGATCCTAATGATCTGAGTGACCTGTTAGGTTTGTATTCAGCGAGCATATCTGTAATGTATTGAGGTCCTAGGCCATTTAGTGATTTATAGACAAGTAATAATACTTTAAAATCTATTCTGAATGTAACCGGGAGGCAGTGTAAAGACCTGAGGACTGGTGTGATGTGCTCTGATTTTCTGGTTCTGGTCAGAATCCTGGCAGCAGCGTTCTGGATGAGCTGCAACTGTCTGACTGTCTTTTTGGGAAGGCCAGTGAGGAGTCTATTACAGTAATCCACCCTGCTGCTGATTTATAACATTGGTAAAGGTAAAAAAAAAACCTTTTCATTTAATCTTCAGAATAGTCATTTGTGTACTGTATTGTCTCTTGTTGACTGATAACTGATGGAAAGTTTTTAATCTGCACTTTTTAATGAACAATCCTCATTTTAAAAGAAGGTATAGAACCACCAAACCCTCTGCATTGGTATTGGTAAATATCCTTGTGAATAATTGGCTATCTGTATCAGCAGGAGGATTGTGTTTCAGTGCATTTCTAACCTTAATATAACCATTATGCATTTTTAAGGTGAATCAAATCTTTCGTGACTGACTGTCTCATTCCAACATGCATGATCACTAAAGCAGCTAATACATTTAATAATGAATTTGATGTTGTTTTTTTCATGCACTGTACAGTCTAGAAATGGCCAATGTCTGTGTGAGTGAGTGAGAGAGAGAGAGAGAGAGAGAGAGAGAGAGAGAGAGAGAGAGAGAGAGAGAGAGAGAGCAAATGCACGGTGTAGAGAGAAAAAAACCCTTGAATGTTTGTTCTTTGTTTCCAGTGGCACCTGCTTGTACTGCTGTGAAGTCCAGCTGCATTTCCATAAAGCCCAGCTGAGAGCGCACAGACATGTGCCAGAGCCAGAAACATGAGTGGGTGGACTTCATATTTCCATATTCAATGCACTCGCATAATGGGAGGTCAAAGAGAGACATTAAGAGAGAGACAGGGAGAGGGAGAGAAAAAAACAGATCTCTGAATTCGCAGGAGGAATAAACGGTACAGTCTAAAGCAGATCATTAAAATAAATAGATTAAAATGGTAGTTTAAAAAAATGTGCAAATATTGCTGCTTTTTGTTTTTGTTTTCAGCTGGTTTATGAAAATATGAGACCACTAATGAAAACATTTGTATTTTTTTCACTGTGCATGACTGATTTTCTTTCATAGCAATTAGATTTTGATCATTTTTCATACATGGACACATATTTATTTATTTTCTTTTCAGCTTAGTCTCTTTATTAATCAAAGGTCACCACAGCGGAAAGAACCGCCAACTCATCCAGCATGTGTTTACCAACACTGGGAAACATCCATACACTCATTCACACGGACAATTTAGCTTACCCAATTCACCTGTAGCGCATGTCTTTGGACTTGTGGGGGAAACCGGAGCACCCGGAGGAAACCCACGCAAACACGGGCAGAACATGCAAACTCCACACAGAAATGCCAATTGACCCAGCTGAGGCTCGAACCAGCGACCTTCTTGCTGTGAGGCAATCGTGCTACCCATTGCGCCATATTATATTATATTATATTATATTATATTATATTATATTATTCATTTTCCTTCGGCTTAGTCCCTTTATTCATCAGGGGTCACCAGAGTGGAATGAACCGCCAACTTATCCAGCATATGTTTTGCACAGCGGATGCCCTTCCAGCTGCAACCCAGTACCGGGAAACACCCATACACTCTCACATTCACACACATACACTACACAATTAACATGCATGTTGTCATCGTAACATTTCTAATGAAATCCTTTTTTAAATCACTGATTTTACACAAAATCAACTACTCAACTAACAATAATATTGTATTCATAAAGTTTTATATAAAACAAAATACATTTATACTGGGGCGGTTTGCTGCTGAGTGTGAGGCGGCTGGGATGAGAATCAGCACCTCCAAGTCCGAGGCCATGGTGCTCCACCGGAAAAAGGTGGTTTGCCATCTCCAGGTTGGAGGAAAGTCCTTACCCCAGGTGGAGGAGTTCAAGTATCTTGGGGTTTTGTTCACGAGTGAGGGAAGGATGGAACGTCAGATTGACAGGCGGATTGGTGCAGCGGCAGCAGTAATGCGGTCGATGTACCGGTCCGTTGTGGTGAAGAAGGAGCTGAGCCGAAAGGCAAAGCTCTCGATTTACCGGTCAATCTACGTTCCTACTCTCACCTATGGTCATGAGCTTTGGGTCATGACCAAAAGGACAAGATCTCGGATACAGGCGGCCGAAATGAGTTTCCTTCGCCGGGTGGCAGGGCGCACCCTTATAGATAGGGTGAGGAGCTCTGTCACCCGGGAGGAGCTCGGAGTAGAGCCGCTGCTCCTCCACATCGAGAGAAGTCAGCTGAGGTGGCTCGGGCATCTGTTTCGGATGCCTCCTGGACGCCTACCTAGGGAGGTGTTCCAGGCATGTCCCACCGGGAAGAGGCCTCGGGGAAGACCCAGGACACGCTGGAGAGACTATGTCTCTCGGCTGGCCCGGAGGAGCTGGAGGAAGTGTCTGGGTAGAGGGAAGTCTGGGGTTCTCTCCTAAGACTGCTGCCCCCGCGACCCAGCCCCGGATAAGCGGTTGAAAATTAATGAATGAAAAAATACATTTAACGTTCATATTGTCACCATTAAATAACTTATCAAATCACAAATCACTTATAAAATAACAGAATTTTGATTCAACCGTACAATTCCTCTCATATCTCTTTAATGTATTTTATATAAAAATGCTGACATGTTTTAATTTTTAATGCATATATATATTAAAATTCAACAATTATTAATAATGTGTTGTAAAAATATCCTCATCAAATCACTTACAAAAGAGGATAGAAATAAAAAGAGATACATATAGAAAAGAAGGGGTAACACTTTACTTGAAGGGATGTTCATAAGACTGTCATGAAACCTTTATAATCATGGCGTGACACATGTTTGATCTCAACTACAGTGGTACAAGCTGAATTTGTCATTAAAATATTAATGACATCATGAATGTGAATATGAGGCTTTATGCATGCTTGTAACAACTGTTATTAAGTGTCATTCGCTCAGTTATGCCATTTTAAATGCAAAGATGACATTGTTTGTTATGACAACTTGACGTAAACATACATCACAACCAGTTTTTGTCTTTACCAAGGCAACATATCTTGTCATAAATGTGTCATAAACATGATTTTTGTGTCATAAATATTTTTCTGATCACTTTTTTTGGTGAAACAAACTGTATTTGTCATTGAAATGTCTCATTAAATGTGTCATTACATAGCTTCATTAATATTTAATATTTTAATGACAAATTCAGCTTGTTTTGCTGTAGTTGAGATTAAAAAAACATATATTAATGATGCTGTTATAAAATTCATGACATTTATGATGGCTTCATGGCAATCATGTTTATGACAGATTTATGACAAGTTTTGTTGTCTTGGAAATGTCAAATTGTCATGACAATGACAAAAACAGGTTGTGATGTAATTGTTTATGTGAAGTTGTCGTAACAAACAATGTCATCTTTGCATTTTTAAATTGACATAACTGAGTAAATGACACTCAATATTAGTTGTTGTAAGCTTGCATAAAGCCTCATATTCGCATTCATGATGTGCAATGATGGGAATAAAGGGGTTATAAATAAACAGCGTTATTAACGGTTTCCATACGAGCAGTGTCTCTCTCAGCCACCCATAGGACCTCTCTTTCTCTGGGGTGGGTGTGTGTGTTCAGGGCTAGGCCGGGACACATAACCAACCAGTGATGATGATTGGTGTGTCTGTGAATGTGGTGTAACTGAGAACGTGATGATTGGCTTAGATAGAGTACATTTCCTTCGTTTGGCAATCAGAGGCAGAGTAGGGTGGGTGATCACACACAAGCATAAGCACAAGTACAGTCAGTGGCACACACCAACGACCAGGAGTCAGAACGATAGCAAATCCAACAAGTTGAAAGGTAGCATTTGCAAACTGGAAACATAAGCACTACTTTTCCCTTGTTGAGGTGAAAGGCAAGAATGTTTATGTATTGTGCAACTTATGCCCAGGAAAAAAAGAGTCTCTCTGCGACGGTGACAAGTAGTTCTAATCTAATGAAGCGCCTCACGTCGTCACATGCCGCCACAAAATGAGTGGCTACCCAGATGAGAACGTGAGCTCTGGCACCAAAGGAGGAGACGAAGTCACGATGTCAAAGCAAATAAAACTTGATTTCTCTCCACCACAAACACTTATTACTCAGACAGAATTAATAATATCTAGATATACAGTGTAGTTGAGGATATGCTGCCGTTGTCTCTCACATTGTCCAACAACAACATTAAACATTACTTTTTTTTTTAAAGTAACGCAATAGTTACTTTGGCTGGTAATTAGTTACTAACTCAGTTACTGTTTGTGAGAAGTAACTATAACTAAATTACTTTTTTAAAGGAACGTGTCCAACACTGATGACAGTCTTATGAAGTAAAGTGTTGCCAAAGAGGTTGTCTAAATAAATATACTGTATACCCCCTGTATATTTATCCCCAATTTCTGTTTAACTGAAAGAAGGTTTTTCAACACATTTCTAAACATAATAGTTTTAATAACTAATGTCTAATAACTGATTTATTTTATCTTTGCCATGATGACGGTACATAATATTTGATTAGATATTTTTCAAGATACTAGTATTCAGCTTAAAGTGACATTTAAAGGCTTAACTAGGTTCATTGGGCAAGTTACGGTAATTCAGCAAATCATTGTATAACGTTGACAATCGAAAACAAAAATTGCTTAAGGGGGCTAATAATATTCACCTTAAAATGGTTTTAAAAATATTAAAAAGTGCTTTTATTCTAGCTGAGATAAAACAAATGAGACTTTCTCCAGAAGAACAAATATTATAGGAAATACTGTGAAACATTCCTTGCTCTGTTAAACATAATTTAGGAAATATTTAAAAAATAAATAAATAAATTCACAGGAGGGCAAATCATTTGGACTTCATCTGTATATAGCCTATATAGTCTTTCTTACAAACAAGACATGCTTTAGCGTCTAACTCAAAGGCTTGTGTACTGATTTCATGACATCTCTCACATCTCCCAGAATGCACAGATCTGCATCTTAGCCGTCAGTCTGCCTGTGTGTGTGTTGTGCATGTGGCCAGACGTGTTGATGTGACATTAAAATGTTCTTCTCAAAAGGAAGCCAGAATCCTGTGTTTGCCTGCAGTCTGCCATGCTCTCCTGGGTACATTGTGTCCAAAAATACAGGCAGCAGGAAATTCTCTATGAGTGATATCATATTCTCTGAAAGGGCAGAAACGCGCTGAAAAAGCCCCCTCTAATTGCATGCCACACACACACACACACACACACACACACACACACACACACACACAC
>CAIGQW010053631.1:26482862-26499428 GCA_903798125.1 Danio choprae | reverse complement strand
ACACACACACACACACACACACACACACACACACAATCATACACTAAGGCCAATTTCGTTTTAGGTGGAATACTGCATGTTTATTATTAATGATTAATCCATGCACATTATTTATTTATTTATTTATTTAGTAAAATTAATTTGCTGAATAACTTCCCCATCTCTCTTTAACTATGTTCAATTCTCTGACGATCAACCTGTCAGTGATTTCCACCAATAGCAAACCACAACTGTCCAGCCATCCAACTAATGGGCAAAACCATGTCTTACCTTACATTTGCAAATAATGTTATTTCGGGAATGTAGATTTTTCATTGTGAAGACCCATATAAGTATCACTAAATTATCACAATGTTAACTAAATAAAAATTCCAGCATTATGTACCAGTTAAGTAAAACAAGTTAAGTAAATTTTGAATATTTATGCAAATATTTAACAAAATGCTCTTTAATTATAATTTTTTTTCTTACATATGAGTTATATACGGTCAATGGTTTTCAAATAAATCACATCTGGAAGTGCCACCATAATGACAATAATGGACAATGCGTCGCCACTATTAGTATAAAGTCATAATAAAGTAGTGTAATACTGTAATCCAGCCATCCAATGAGTGCACAATGCACAAAACCATGTCACACCTTACATTTGGAACCATGTCATACCTTACAACTGTTTGTAATTAATGTTTATTTAGGGAATCTGTCTCATTGTGCTACAAACACACACATATAAGTATCACTAAATGATCACAACTACATAAAAATTCAAGCACTCTGTAGCAGTTAAGAAAAACAAGTTAAGTATATTTATGCAAATATTTCACAAAATGCTTCTCTTTAGTTTTTTTTCTTATTATTACAAATGAGTTATATACGCTCAATGCAATGGTTTTCCTGAGGTAAATGAGTCTGGTTAGGTGACATTTACAAGCTCCATTAGTAATGTCTTTCGAAATGTAAAACACTGCATGAGCAAAAACATACAGTACATGTCAATAAGTTATACTGTCTCTTTAAAAAAGGCCTCACGGTGGCGCAGTGGGTAGCACAATCGCCTCAGAGCAAGAAGGTCGCTGGTTCGAGCCTCGGCTGAGTCAGTTGGCATTTCTGTGTGGAGTTTGCATGTTCTCCCCGTGTTGGCATGGGTTTCCTCCGGGTGCTCCGGTTTCCCCCACAAGTCCAAAGACATGCGGTATAGGTGAATTGGGTAAGCTAAATTGTCCGTAGTGTATGAGTGTGAATAAGTGTGTGTGTGTGTGTGTGTGTATGTTTCCCAGTGATGGGTTGCAGCTGGAAGGGCACCCGCTGCGTAAAACATATGCTGGATAAGTTGGCGGTTCATTCCGCTGTGGCGACCCCAGATTAATAAAGGGAATAAGCCGAAATGAAAATGAATGAATGAATGAATGAATGAATGTCTCTTTAAAAATATCCCATGATGTTCATTCAGGTTTTACCATGCTCTAACTAATAGTAAAGCAGAAGACTACTATGCCTTAGTAGTACAATACAGAAATAAAGAGTGGGTCTGGCACTGATACTAAATTATGATAATTTTGCATCCTATTATGAACATTGTTGACTGGGGTTGAGGTTAGCACATGAAATAATAGGAGAGAGTATTGAATTATTGTCATGGGCAACATTTAATTTCAATTAGACGTTCTACAAATTGTTATGAATTTACCTTTGTAAATTAAGCAATATGGTTATGTAAGAAATTAAGTTCAGTTAGCAACTTATTCATTTAATATTGTTTGAGTATTGGTATGTGTGTTAAGTCTGAAGTCAGAAGTGTTAAGTTAAAAGTACAAGTGCACTGTACTTTTTTACAGTATTACTGGCAAATTTTGCAGTATTACTGGCATAATTAACAAGCGCACTGTAAATTAACAATTACAACTGTGTTGTAGGCCTCATGGTGGCGCAGTGGGTAGCACAATCGCCTCACAGCAAGAAGGACGCTGGTTCGAGCCGCGGCTGGGTCAGTTGGCATTTCTGTGTGGAGTTTGCATGTTCTCCCCGTGTTGGCGTGGGTTTCCTCCCGGTGCTCCGGATTCCCCCACAAGTCCAAAGACATGCGCTATAGATAAATTGGGTAAGCTAAATTGTCCGTAGTGTATGTGTGTGAATGGGTGTGTGTGGATGTTTCCCAGTGATGCAGCTAGAAAGGCACCCGCTGCGTAAAACATTCATTCATTCATTTTCATTTCGGCTTAGTCCCTTTATTAATCTAGGGTCGCCACAGCGGAATGAACCGTCAACTTATCCAGCATATGTTTTACGCAGCGGGTGCCCTTCCAGCTGCAACCCATCTCTGGGAAACATCCACACACACTCATTTACACACATACACTACGGACAATTTAGCTTACCCAATTCACCTGTACCGCATGTCTTTGGACTTGTGGGGGAAACCGGAGCACCCGGAGGAAACCCACGCCAACATGGGGAGAACATGCAAACTCCACACAGAAACGCCAACTGACCCAGCCGAGGCTCGAATCAGCGACCTTCTTGCTGTGAGGCGAACATGCTATCCACTGCGCCACCGTGAGGCCCTGCGTAAAACATATGCTTGATAAGTTGGCGGTTCATTCCGCTGTGGCGACCCCAGATTAATAAAGGGACTAAGCCGAAATGAAAATGAACGAATGAATGAACTGTGTTGTAGTTTTGCTGTAGTGCACTTGTAAGTTTTACAGTACTACTGTTAACCAAAATTGGCAGTAATACTGTAAATTGTACAGCATTTCTTTACAGTGTAAGCCAGCCGTAAAACACAACATTTTTGCCATCCAATAAAAACAAACAGCAGGGTCAGTAATATCCGATATTGGAAGGACAGTGTGGCCATTTGATCAGGCCCTGGTAGTCGGAAATGAAGGATGGGTCTGGTTTTCATGCCCAGCGGCATGCTGGTTAATTGCACTACTAATGAGCAAAGAGAAGCTGTGCTGCTTTTGCAGGAGGTCAGCGGGTAAAGATGCTCACCGTGCCAACTTCCAGTGCCCAGGATGAGACTGGCGACAAAAGACACGCAGTCAAGCCTAAACAACAGAAGAAACAAGGTGTTTAAGGCAGGTCTGTCTCACAGAAACAAAGACGACAGGCCTGTTGCTGGAGCCCTGAGGAACGCCGTAAATGAAGCAGGAGAAAGGAAGAGACGCAACAATCATCATCGCTCACTGTGAGGCTGCAGGGGACAAACTGCACTCAGATCATTCACACAAACACACACACAAGCCCTAGACTTCATGATAACATCTGTCTTAGACTGAGGGGTGTAGTTTTTAACTTGTTAAATATGGTAAAAATGCACACATTTTATTATGCCGTTGAAGTCAGAATTATTATCCCTCCTGAATTTCTGTTCAATGGAAATAAGTTTTTTTTTCAACCCATTTCTAAACATAACAGTTTTAATAACCAATTTCTAACTGATTTATTTTATCTTTGCCATGATGACAGTACATAATATTTTACTAAAGATACTGGTATGCAGCTTAAAGTATAATTTAAAGGCTTAACTAGGTTAATTAGGCAAGTCATTGTATAAAATTGTATATGTTCTGTAGACAATCGAAGAAAAATATTGCTTAAGGGGGCTAATAATATTGACCTTAAAATTCATTCATTTTCTTTTTCGGCTTAGTCCCTTTATTAATCAGGGGTCACCACAGCGGAATGAACCACCAACTTATCCAGAATATGTTTTACGCAGTGGATGCCATTCCAGCTGCAACCCATATCTGGGAAACATCCATACACACCCATTCACACTCATACACTACGGACAATTTAGCTTACCCAATTCACCTGTACCGCATGTCTTTGGACTTGGGGAAACCGGAGCACCCAGAGGAAACCCACGCGAACATGGGGAGAACATGCAAACTCCACACAGAAATGCCAACTGACACAGCCGAGGCTCGAACCAGCGACCTTCCTGCTGTGAGGCGACAGTGCTAAACACTGTGCTGCACCTTAAAATGTTTTTTAAAAAATTAAAAACTGAAAGCTGAAATAAAACTAATAAGACTTTCTCCAGAAGAAAAAATATTATAGGAAATACTGTGAAAAAAGTCCTTGCTCTGTTATACATTGGGAAATGTTTGAAAAAGAAAAAAAAAGGCGAATAATTTTGACTTATATTAAAAAATGACATTGTATGCACCGTTTAAATCATTTAAAAGGTGACCCTAGACCACACAATCTTTTCAGAAATGTGTGACAAATAAGCTTTCTGTTGTATGGTTGCTATAGTACAACATTTGGCTGAGATGCAACCATTTATAAAATCTCAAATCTGAAGGTTTTTAAAAAAGAAAATCAAAATATTGAGGAAATTGACTTTAAAGTTGTCCAAAGTAAGTTCTTAGCAATGCACATTATTAATCAAATGAAGTTTTGATATATTTACAGTATAGGACATTTACAAATGTCTTCATAGAACAGTATCTTTAATTAATCTTCCATTGATTTCCGGCAGAATTGAATAAACTAAATTGGCTGTAGTGTATGTGTGTGAATGAGTGTGTATGGATGTTTCCAGTACTGGGTTGCAGCTGGAATACAAATTCTTTATAACCACAGCCTAGAGGTGGGGTTTTCCTTTCTTTGAGGGTACTGATTTAATTAAGCAAGTGTATAAATACATGCTATGTTGCATATGCTGCTTTTTTTTTTCATTCGGCATGGAATTGGGTCAAGCGCACACGTTAACCAGTTTTACTCCTCCTCAATTTCTTTATATTTCCATTTCTCTCTCTCTCTCTTCTTTCTCTCTCTCAGTCCAGATGCAAAGCCATTTAGCAGCAGCTGGATTGAGTTGAGAAGTAAAGGAATACTGTGCTTACACAAGGTGGACGTGCAGTTTTGTTTTTGAAGAACTGTTATTAGGGAGTGTCTTGAGTAGTCGGGAATCGAGGATTTGAGGTTTCGCCCTTTGAATGCCACAAAATGTGATTTCTGTGGCTTTTAGAACATTGTTGCAGAACATGTATGGTGATGTTATCCTAAAAAGAGTCCTCTTGTGAATTATTGAGGTGAAATAGAGTAAAAGTATGTACTCTGCACTAAACAGATTTTTGTTCATTGAAGAAGAAAAATGTGAATGTGAGCTAAGGAATATAAAAGGTACATGGATTAATCTGTTGTGGGGATTAGTGTTTTTAAACCATACTATAGGAAAGTATCTTGAATTAATTGGTTGTGGTAATTCTATAGTTGCTGTGGTCAATAAAATAAATAAAATGTTAACAAATAAAATTGAATTTATTAATTATAAATAAATAAATGAAAAAAAACAACTGGTTTGCGAGGTCTCACGGTGCCGCAGTGGATAGCATGTTCGCCTCACAGCAAGAAGGTCGCTGGTTCGAGCCTCGGCTGGGTCAGTTGGCATTTCTGTGTGGAGTTTGCATGTTCTCCCCGTGTTTGCGTGGGTCTTCTCCGGGTGCTCCGGTTACCCCCACAAGTGCAAAGACATGCGCTATAGGTGAATTGGGTAAGCTAAATTGTCCATAGTGTATGTGTGTGAATGAGTGTGTATGGATGTTTCCCAGTGATGGGTTGCAGCTGGAAGGTCATCCGCTGTGTAAAACATATGCTGGATAAGTTGGCGGTTCATTCCGCTGTGGCGACCCCTGATTAATAAAGAGACTAAGCCGAAAAGAAAATGAATGAAATAAATAAATAACACAAATATAACACTGCTTTGTGTAGTCAGCAGCAAAAATAAATCATTAATGCACTCATAAAGACTCTGCATTGGAAAATAAATCTTTAAATTAGTTGCTATGGTAAAAATAAAATAAATATTAAAATACCACTGTCACCACACAGGAAGAAGGTCGCTGGTTCGTGTCTTGGCTGTGTCAGTTGTCATTTCTGTGTGGAGTTTGCATGTTCTCCCCATGTTGGCATGGGTTTCCTCCGGGTGCTCCGGTTTCCCCACAGTCCAAAGACATGCGCTATAGGTGAATTAAATAAGCTAAATTGTCCATAGTGCATGGGTATGGGTGTTACCCAGTTGAAAACATATGCTAGTTAAGTTGGTGGTTCATTCCGCTGTGGTGACCCCTGATAAATAAAGGGACTAAGCTGAAGGAAAATAAATGAATAAAATAAATAAAATAAAAAATCAAATATGTAAAGAAAAATAGCACTACTTTGCGTTGTAGTCAGCATCTTATATGCGTACAAAAAAATAGCCTTGGAAAATGAATATTTAATTAGCAAAAAGTAAAAAAATAATAATAATTAATTGAATTTAATTTAATTTAAATAATTACTAAAAATAAAAATTAAAACAAATGTAAAAAAAAATTAATTAAATTAAAATAAAACATCTGAACAAAAATAGCACTGCTTTGCATTGTGTAGTCAGCATTTTTCATAAGTACAAAAAAAAACATTTATGCACTCATAAAGACTCTGCATTGGAAAGCGAATCTTTAAATTAGTTGCTGTGGTCAAAATAAAATAAATATTAAAGTAAAAAATATATTTATAAATATTAAATTAAAATAAAATGAATTAAAAAATCTATAAAAAAATTAAATTAAAATTAAATTAAACATCTGAACAGAAATAGCACTGCTTTGCGTTGTATAGTCAGCATCTTTCATAAGTACAAAAAAAAAAGTCATTAATGCACTCATTAAAGACTCTGCATTGGAAAACGAATCATTAAATCCTCTACAACTCCAAACACGGAGTCTTGATCTGGTAGAGAAGAACAGGAATCAGACGTAAAGTTCCATTGACTCCAGGCAGCATTGATTGCTGTTTGGAGGACGGCCAAACCTGAAGCAGCGGCAGAGCAGCAGTATAAAGCTCCAGCAACTCGCTCTTTTTTTTCTCTCTCTCTTTTTCTGCTTGGAGGAGGAAGAGTCTCTCTGAATGCAAGCCCTGTTCTCAACTCGCGGGTCATTCCTCCAGAGCCCTGCTATCTGATCACAAACAGAGCAACTGGCTCTCGAATCAAATCCGCACAAACCTCTGGCTGATGTGGAGGAGATGGCTTTTGTTATGTCAGTCTGTTCCTCAACACTCATTATTCTGATTTTAACATGATAAAGACTTTTGATTGCTTTAATATAAAGGTAAAGTCAGAATTATTAGCCATGATTTATGATTTCTTTGCCATAATGACAATACATAATATTTTAAATATTTTTCAAGATACTAATTTAATTAGGTTAATTAGGCAAGTTAGTGTAATTAGGCAAGTTATTGTATAACAGTGGTTTGTTCTGTAGACAATGCAAATAAAATATTGCTTAAGGGGCTAAAAATACTGACCTTAAAATGGCCGAAATAAAACAAATAAGACTTTCACCAGAAGAAAAAATGTTATAGGAAATACTGTGAAAAATTCCTTGCTCTGGTAAAAATTGTTTCTGAAATATTTGAAAAAGGAGGGTGAATAATTTTGACTTCAACTGTAGTCATACTCGGAGTAAGCACAGATCAAATAAAGACATCCCTGCAGAACTAGACAACATTCATTCATTCATTTTCTTTTCGGCTTAGTCCCTTTATTAATCTGGGGTCGCCACAGCGGAATGAACAGCCAACTTATCCAGCATATGCTTTACGCAACGGATGCCCTTCCAGCTGCAACCCATCACTGGGAAACATCCCCACACACTCATTCACACACATACATTACGGACAATTTAGCTTACCCAATTCACCTATACCGCATGTCTTTGGACTTGTGGGGGAAACCGCGACCCACTGCGCCACCGTGCTGCCCTAGACAACATTTGTGATGGATTTAATAGTTATAAACAGTGGTGTAAAGCAACAAATTAAAATACTCAAATTACTGTAACTGAGTAGTTTTTCTCAGGGATTGTAATTTACTAAGTAGTTGTGTACTTTTACCTTCTCTTGAGTACATTTTTAGTGCTGTATCAATACTTTTACTCCACTATTTCCCTTCAACCTGCAGTCATTACTTTATTTTTTCTTGTCTATGGGAATTGGCTGAGTAGAATAATCAGTCCTGTGAATGCCGCCCAATCAAATCGCACATCGAAAGTACATCGCATCATACTGAACAACCTCAAGACATGGGCGCTTTATAAACCAGCAAACATGTACAGTGTGGAAGCAGTAAAAGTGCCCATGAAGATACAAAATCATTACATGCAATGACCGAGAGACTGTTTAGATGATGATGAAGATGAAGATGTCTACTGAGAAGTGAAATCTCCAAATGGCCTTAAACAATCACTAAACGCACTACAGAATGTTACGTTTTCACACACACATGCAAGAATAGTGTGTAAACGTATCAACCTTTTACATCGTTGCTACTCTTAAGTACTTTTAAAAGGACTACTTTTTACTCCTACTTAATGTACAACAGATACTTTTACTCTACTTGCACTACATTTTTGGGCAAGTAATGGTACTTTTACTTGAGTATGATTTGTCTGTACTCATTCCACCACTGGTTATAAATAAAAATTGTATTGGTTTCAGTGGAAATTGTAAGATTCCTTTGGGTTATTTTTGCCTTCTACATAGTGGCATCCAATAAATCCTAATAAAATATTTCAAATGCAATGATTTTCTGTCAAATAGATAAAATCTATTCATTGTAATGTTTTAAGTGGCATTCGTAGTAGAAACCACTAAAACTTCTGTGATGGTTTCTATTTTGGTCTTCATTTTTTTTTTACACAATGTAATACTCTGATTAAGAATCTACCACGTAAACAGAGATTTTAATTACTTTAATCTGATTAAAGTCGTTCTTGATGTAAAAGACAAATTGAATAAAGACATCCCTGCTGCGAAATAATAATAATAATAATAAATGAAAAACAACAAAAATATGGTCCTTTGGGACTCCATTGGCAATTTTGGCCTTCTACTAGTGGCGCGTAAAGTCTCATAAAAACTCTGCAATGGAAAACGAATCTTTAAATTAGTTGCGGTGGTCAAAATAAAATGAATATTAAAGTAAAAAAAAATTAATTCAATTAAAATAGAATAAATAAAAAATGGGCAGTGGGTAGCACGATCGCCTCACAGCAAGAAGGTTGCTGGTTCGAGCCTCGGCTGGGTCAGTTGGCATTTCTGTGTGGAGTTTACATGTTCTCCCCATGTTGGCGTGGGTTTCCTCCCGGTGCTCCGGTTTCCCCCACAAGTCCAAAGACATGCGGTACAGGTGAATTGACTAAACTAAATTGTCCGTAGTGTATGTGTGTGACTGAGTGTGTGTGGATGTTTCCCAGTGATGGGTTGCAGCTGGAAGGGCATCCGCTGCGTAAAACATATGCTGGATAAGTTGGCGGTTCATTCCGCTGTGGCGACCTCTGATTAATAAAGGGACTAAGCCAAAATGAAAACGAATGAATGAAATATTTAAAATTTAATTAGGAAAATGTATAAAATTAAAATAAAACATCTAAACAACACGGACAAAAACAAAACTATCGTAGAATTTGTAAAGATCTTAATGGGGGTTTTTTTTCATAAAATATATTGTTTTTAATAGAAACTATGATGGTCCTTTGGGACTCCATTGGCAATGTTGGCCTTCTACTAGTGGCTTGTAAAGTCTCATAAAGACTCTGCATTGGAAAACGAATCTTTAAATTAGTTGCGGTGGTCAAAAATAAATAAATATTAAAGAATAATAATAATAATAATAATTAAATTAAAATAAAAAAACTGAAATAAAAAAAAAGTAATAATTTTTTTTTATTATTAAAATAAAACATCTAAACAACATGAACAAAAATGAAACCATCATAGAATTTGTAAAGATTTTAATGGTTATTTAAAAAAGTATATTGTTTTTAATAGAAACTACAATGGTTCTTTGGGACTCCATTGGCAATTTTGGCCTTCTACTAGTGGCATGACCGATACATCGTAATGAAGTGTGTTACTGGATTTCCATTATAAAGCTAAAATTTGATGGTTTGTAATTTTTTAAAGGCCATTTGTACTTGAAATCAGTAGAACATCTGTGACAATTTTTAGTTCTTCAGAAGAGAACGCTCTGATTAACAGCCTAAAAATATAAACAGAGATTTTACTTACTTTAATCTGAAGTCATTCTCAAAGCAAAGACAAACTGAGTAAGCATCCCAGGTGGAAAAAAAACCACACATTAGAATTAGTATGGGTATTAATGGTTATAAAGGAAAATGAATTGGTTCCTGTTGGATTTTTTGCATTCCGTTGTCATTTTAAACCAATAAATCCAAATGAAATGTGTACAAATGTACTGGTTTTCTATTTAATGGTTAGAAATTTGATGGTTTGTAATAGTCTTCATGCCATTTGTAGCAGAAATCATTAGTGATGGTTTCTATTTATGTTCCTATTTTTCCAAAAGGGAATACTCTAGAATCCACCTGCATGTGTAAACAGATTTTAATTACTTTAATCCAGCTAAAGTCATACTTCAAGTAAATACAAATCGAAGCCATGTCGTTTTCATATTTTAGTCGCATTGTGGAATTTAAGTGTACATTATTACTTTTAGTATGGCACTTTGGCGACAAACAATATCAGACTGTCTGAACAAGTAGCATAGATATTTGCATTAGATGTCAACTACGCTGTTGTTGTCTATTGGAAGGAATACGTCAATAGAGCCGCCATTTTAGTACAGAGTAGCGCTCCTTTGAAATGAATGTGGGACCAAGGTGCAGTGGAGCACTGGCCATCAGGAGTCATAGATATACACATATAGACATATATCTATGATCGGGAGTTTTCCCGGTGGTCAGTATGCAAATATTTTTTTAAATTACGAAAATTATAATTTTACATCACTTTTCTACATCGATGGATAAGTGACCGCACAGGCATTGCCGACAAAGAGCGTGTGTTTGTGTGCATGGAAATGTATTATCCTCCATCCCTTTTGAATTTGATCTAATCTGTGTCCTGACCCCCCCTTTCTGGCACGGCAACATCTTGTTGTCATATTTCATTTATATTGTTTGCTGATAGCATAAGCCTACAATTTAGTTCAAGTTGGTGCTACTTTGCCTTAAGGTTAGTGCAGTAAGTGACTGTAATATCATCAATACAGTGACCTGTTGAGCACTAAAGTTCGTAACATAAAAAAACATAAAAAATTAAATCTTACCTATTATGTCTTTATGCTTTGTTTTTCTTGTCTGTTCGTTACTACACCTGTACACAGCGCTAAAGTCCAGCATCTTCAGATTGGCTTTAGTGTTGACTAAGTGAATGACTTTTGTTCTGGGAGCACTGTACCAACATGGCGGCGGTATTGACGCATGCTCATGGTCCGTATGCGATATCTAGTGTATATATCTATGCACAAGAAGCATGACAGTTCATATAATTGACTGCAAATAAAGCTTACGTAAAATTATGAATACAACACTTAAAACTAAACATAATACTATAATATGGTACTAAATTGTAGTAATATACTAATAAAGTCGTTTATGTGAGAACGTAATGACGTGCTATTAATCCAGCCTACGTAACATGAAAAAAGTCAACACGAAAGGAATATTACCTAAAACATAATATTGGCTTCAGAATGAGGTAAATATATAGATGACTTATATCCATGTAATCGTACTTACTGATATATATTCCAACCTGTCACTTAAACACTTCGGAAATTACATATTAAGAGGTTTTATGTGTTTGTTTGACGTGAAGGTGAAGCTGCAGTAACTCACAGACTCCAGCAGGGGGAGATCGACATGATGCACAAATGAAGACTGCAGATCCAGCAAACGGCGTTCAGCATCAGTGAAGAAGCAGGAAAAAAGTCCACACAGATGAGCTGCTTCATCCACAGACCACAAATCACTCATCAGACTCATTATCTAGAGCTTTTCCTGAAAGCAGAGGTCAGTAACAGCACGCTCCATCACTATCAGATCAACTCATTTAAAACATTTGAAAACACAGCAAACCATATCCACATGAACAAATGCTGTAGTAATTTATTGTAAATACTGCAGTGTTTTTGAAGCATACTATAGGAAATACTTGGATTAATCTGTTGTGGTAAGTCTATAGTTGCTGTGGTAATACAAACAAATCACCCAATACTGTAGTTCTTTTTACAACTGTAGGGTATATTACCATACAACACATTTCAATAATATAAAACATCTCAGTAAGTAAACCTAAAGTATGTTACAGTATTTATTACAGTTTATCAGTTCAGTATAGTTAATAATAAGGCATGCTGTACACACACACACGCACACAAACACACACACACACACACACACACACACACACACACACACACACACACACACGCACACGCACACAAACACGCACACACACACACACGCACACACACACACACACGCACACACACACACACACATTCAGGGCCAAAATTATTCATACCCCAGGCAAATCTGGACTTAAAGTTGTTTAAATCTAAATAAAAGCTGTAAATCATTTTTTTTCCCACAATAATGCCTCTTGTACATCACATGATAATCTTTTGGGAGAAGAATATTTTACGAATTTCGAAAGTATAAAAGATCTATATGTATTTAATAGCTATAACCACCTCAAATGACATAATGCCCAATTATGATCAATATCAACTAATGTCAACAAAGATTAATAAATACTGTAATAAATGTATTGTTCATTGTTTGTTTATCTTACTAATTACATTACCTAACAATAACTAATGGAATTGTATTATAGTGTTACCATAGTTGTTAATTAAGTTCGACAGTTCATGTCTACTTTAATGCAACATGAATTAATAATAATAACTAATTTCATTTAGTGGTGCCTTTCTAGACACCCCAAGGTCGCCGTACAAAATACATTTAAAAAAATGCTACAAAATACATGTTTAAAAAAGCCCAAAACAAATAATAAACAAGTCCTAAATTGGCTATAAATTGGCAAAATTTAAATAATAATTTTGAAATGCAATTATATTATGTAATGTAATGTGTGTATTTATATAGCGCATTTATCGTGTATGGCCATACACCCAAAGCGCTTCACAATCATGAGGGGGGATCTCTCCACACCACCCCCAATGTGCAGCATCTACATGGATGATGCGACGACAGCCACAGGATAACGGCGCCAGTGCGCTCACCACACACCAGCTATAGGAAGAGTGGATAGACAGTGATAGAGCCAATTTGGTGGATGGGGATGATTGGGAGGCCATGATTAGTAAGGAATTTGGCTAGGACACCGGTGTTCCACCCCTACTCTTTACGAGAAGTGCTATGGGATTTTTAATGACCACAGAAAGTCAGGACCTCGGTTTAATGTCTCATCCGAAAGACGGTGCTCACTGACAGTATAGCGTCCCCTTCACTATACTGGGGCATTAGGACTCACACAGACCGCTGGTTGAGCGCCCCTTGCTGGCCTCTCTAACACCACTTCCAACAGCAACCTAGTTTTCCCATGTGGTCTATCATCCAGGTACTGACCAGGCTCAGCCCTGTTTCAGTGAGTAACTGGTCTTCTATCATGTACTTGTCAAGGTCATTTAGGGTCTCCCCTATAGAGAATAATTCCAGAGAGAGATTCCTGGTGTTGTTTTGCAGAAGACAAACATGCCAATCTCTCAAGAGCTGATATAATACAGTGTGTGTGGCCGTTTTCAAATCAATGTCTGACTTTGCAGTGGTGCTCGTGATGAATCAAACAAATGTCTGAGGGTCACGCTTGTGCACGAACCTCCTCTGCCATTATGAGGTATCATCATTAGTGTTCCTCGCAATGAAGAAAAAAAAAGCATGAAGGTAATAGTTATGAAAAGGCCATGTTAACGCTTCACTGGATAAATGACTGTAAAACTGGCTGAGATGTTCAAAGAAAGTAATTGCAAACTGATGGGAAATGTTCTGTTTGACATTTCGGTCAAATTAGAGTTGCTGACCTGGACAAAGCGGGACAGTTGTTCTATATTAAATCTCATTTCGTATGTATTTGCTTATTTACTTTATAGTGGTGGACGACATACAAAAATCAAGCAAACCTGTAGAAGAATAATGTCCTCCTTTTCAGTCGAAATAGTGAAGTACTTGACTTTTAATGTACTAAAGTATTAAAAGTAAAAACACTTACTGATGTTTACTTATTTTACAGGAAAATGTTAGATTTTGTTAGCAAAACTTGACATACACCGATATATATATACTGTTATTTTGCTGTTTATCAAATTATGAAAACAGGGTGGCACCATGGCTCAGTGGATAGCACTGTTGCCTCACAGTAAGAAGATCGCTGGTTCGAGTCCCGGCTGGGCCAGGAGGCATGTCTGTGTGGAGTTTGCATGTTCTCCCCGTGTTGGTGTGGGTTTCCTCCAGGTGCTCCGGTTTCCCCCACCGTCTAAAGACATGCGGTACAAGTGAAGACATGCGCTACAAGTGTAAGATCGTAAATGAGGGCGCTTTTAGGGGCCGTTCCCATATTGCGTCTTTTCCATGCGCAAGTTTGTTATTTCCAATTTCCATATTGGGATCAATGTACGCAAGAATGCTGCGAGCGCACTGCGAGTCACGTGACAAGAACTGACCATTCAGCTTCATACTTTTGTATGGAATATGCACATTTCGGTAGAGTAATTATCTCAGACAAACACAGAACACACTAACACTGCAGTACTTTTTAATTTTCTCTATAAATAAGTAAAGTTTTGTCAGCTTATCATCCTCTGAGAAAGCGGTTGATGGTCGCCTAGCAATCTACATAGAACCCACCTAACATACATTCCCCCTCGGGCAAAATGATCAAGCGTTGACTGGTCCGTGGAGATAAAAAGGTTGGGGAGCACTGATTTAGCAGACACTTTTGTTTGTTTGTTTGTTTTTAATAGAGAAATGAATGTTTCTACAGGTGGTTTGTCAAGCCCACTCACCTCTGTGGACCTCACTTCATAAATGTACAATGCTTTTTGTTTTTGTTGAATGATCGTAAAAAAGTGTGGCGCAAAATATAATTATTAATAGTGCAACTATTTATTAAGATAAGACTTGATGTTCAAATGAAAAATATTAAATTACAGATCAGAGTTGTAATCACCACAATAAACAAATAAATAAATGAATATTTACATACATTCGTTCATAAACAAAGAAAGAAATAATAATAATAATAATAATAATAATAAAAAGGGCCTCACGGTGGTGCAGTGGATAGCACGTTCGCCTCACAGCAAGAAGGTTGCTGGTTCAAGCCTCGGCCGGGTCAGTTGGCATTTCTGTGTGGAGTTTGCATGTTCTCCCTGTGTTGGCGTGGGTTTCCTCCGGGTGCTCCGGTTTCCCCCACAAGTCTAAAGACATGCGTTATAGGTGAATTGGGTAAGCTAAATTGTCCGTAGTGTATGAGTGTGAATGAGTGTGTATGGATGTTTCCCAGAGATGGGTTGCAGCTGGAAGGGCATCCGTTGCGTAAAACATATGCTGGATAAGTTGGCAGTTCATTCCGCTGTGGTGACCCCAGATTAATAAAGGGACTAAGTCGAAATGAAAATGAATGAATGAATGAATGAATAATAAAAAACTATGGTACAACCTAAAAAATATCTTAATTTTATTATTCAGTCATTAAAAATGTTTTTAGTAGTGTTCAGAGTGTACAATCGGTCACACTTTACAATAAGGTTTCATTAATTAATGTATTTACTAACATGAACTTATTATGAACAATGCTTATACAGCATTTATTATTTATAGTTCAATATTTACTAATGCATTATTAACATCCAATTCATGCTTGTTAACATTAGTTGAGTTAACAAACTAATGAACAACTTTATTTGCATTAACTAACGTTAACTAACATGAATCAATGCTGTAATAGATGCATTGTTCATTGTTTGTTCATGTTAGTAAATGCATTAACTAACATGAACTAATACAACCTTGCTGTAAAGTGTTACCATAAATTATTTCATGGAAACATGGCACGTTTTACTTCTCAGGATCCTTTAATAAAGTAAAAGTTCAAAATACCGGCATCTATTAGAAACGTTTCATGGTCAAGAATCATTTCAGATGTGTGACACTGAAAACTGGAGTAATGATGCTGAAAATGTAGCTTTGCAACACAGGAATAAGCTGCATTTGAAATATATTCAAGCATAAATAAAAAGAATTAATAATATTAATTATAATAATTTATTCATTTCTTTAATTTCAACATGTTTGGAGCACATCAAGTCCATTTTTCGTTTAATTTTGCAGGCTTGGTGGTGTAAAATCAGATCTGCTGCAACTGATGCTACTGCTGTGTCGTTGATCTAAAAGGCTGAGGGCTTTTTATTTGCATGTTGTTGTTGTTTGTATGTAACTAACATAGACTATATCTTTTGTTATTTATGAGTAATACACAGTAACTCTAATATTTTACAACTATTTATTTGCTTAACAGAAATGACCCTAGAAATGTTTTGAAATTGAAATGTATACATTACCTGGAAGCTGAAAATATAAGCTTTCTGCTTATGTGTGTTTTGTTAGGACAATATGTGGCTGAGATAAAACTATCTATCTATCTATCTATCTATCTATCTATCTATCTATCTATCTA
>CAIGQW010053631.1:26383168-26406528 GCA_903798125.1 Danio choprae | reverse complement strand
TAATGTACAGTATAGAATATAAAGTCATGGTGCAGTGGAGAAAGAATGAATATTGTGTATGACTCCCATGAGCTTGGAGGACTGCATCCATACATCTCTGCAATGACTCAAATAACTTATTATTATTATTATTATTATTATTATTATTATTATTATTATAACCTTTATTTTACCAGGAAAGACACACTGAGATTAAAAATATCTTTTACAAGAGCATCCTGGCCAAGATTAGGCAGTACACATCACATGGGTCTAACAGACAACAAACAAAAAACAATTGACAGTTAACATGAATCACACATTGACAAACAAACTACTCAAAACATCTACAAGCCTGTGTTTTAATTTCTAAATAATTTATACTCTTTTTAAAAGCATTTAGTCAAATAAATTATTTAAACTGCAACTTTATTTGTAGATTATTCCATGCAAAAGGTGCTGCGTATTTAAAAGCCTTTTTTCCGGATCTCAGTCCACACTTTAGGAAGACAGTAAATACATATTCTGTGACTGAAGGACATAGCTAAGGACAGTTTTTTTAACAGAATGTAATTCTGTAGATATGATGGGAGTAAACCCAATATAAACCCTTATTAATAAAGTCATCTGGAATGGCAAAGGAAGCGTTCTTGCAGGACTCCCAGAGTTCATCAAGATTCTTTGGATTCATCTTCAATGCCTCCTCCCATCTTACCCCAGACATGCTCAATAATGTTCATGTCTGGTGACTGGGCTGGCCAATCCTGGAGCACTTTGACCTTCTTTGCTTTCAGGAACTTTGATGTGGAGGCTGAAGTATGAGAAGGAGCGCTATCCTGCTAAAGAATTTGCCCTCTCCTGTGGTTTGTAATGTAATGGGCACCACAAATGTCTTGATACCTCAGGCTGTTGATGTTGCCATCCACTCTGCAGATCTCTTGCATGCCCCCATACTGAATATAACCCCAAACCATGATTTTTCCTTCACCAAACTTGACTGATTTCTGTGAGAATCCATGCGGGTTCCAATAGGTCTTCTGCAGTATTTGTGATGATTGGGATGCAGTTCAACAGATGATTGATCGGAAAAATCTACCTTCTGCCACTTTTCCAAATGATCAACTAGAAGTCAAGTTATTATTTGTTGCTCTTACAACTTGATCGACGACAAGACTTTTGTCAGGTAGTGTAGATGTTACTACTTCAAACCATTGGTGTATTGATAATAAATTTATGAAATACAGTAGTTTACTGTAAAGAATTCAAAACTTCTTTTAAGCTTCCTATCATATTTCTGCCAACCACAGCTGCTGTTTTTACTGAAAAATTTGATGGATTTAGTTTTATTTATTTTTATTACAGTGCTTTGGCTATGCTCAGTATAGACAGAAGATGGCTGAATTGGGATGCAGCAATAGTGTATCATTTTTGAAGTGTTCACTCTTGGATCTATTTAAAATGCTAATTGCTAATGGTGAAAACACTCATGGACTGAAAAGCACAACTCTTTTAAATCCATGTGGTCTTTCAGAAATGAAGACCACATGACAAATCAATCAAATATACCTGAATAAAGTCAGCTTACCCAGGACCTCAGCCGTGGCCATGATCTCGCAGGTGTACATTGCAGCCATGAGGCGCTGAGGTTTTGCTTGGAAAGCGTATCTGCAGGCCTCTTTTACAGCAGCGATCAGCTGACCTGAAAACGGCCCGTAACAGTCCACTGAACTCCCAGCAGCCTCTGTTCTGCTCCGGCTTCGGCTGGAGCTCACAGTTGAGACGTCTGAATGCTCATTATTAGGTTCTGCAGGGTGGGAATCCTCATCTATGGAGTCTTGCTGAGCTACAGGTGTCGAAATCTTCATGTCCCAGGACTCCACAGAGAAGCACACACCCATTAGAGGCTCTTCACACAAGGGGCCGGCGAGCGTCGCTAACTGGAAGCCACTGGCAATACTGTTGTCAAAGTCTCGAAGTGTGCTGGACTCAGTTTTCTCGGTTTCCAGACACTGCCATACAGAGGGTCTCCTGTAGCCCTCAATGCTGTTGAGAAGGATGTTTGGGCCACAGCGGCGTGGACCAAACGCCCAGATATGATCCACGGCATTCCTCCATTTGTGGCCCTGCAGGTGGCTCTCCAACTTCACCTTGAAATAAAAATTAATGGGAAAATTAAGTAAAAAATTTAGAAGCAAAAATTATATATTTAAGGTTAAAGTCAGAATTATTAGCGGTATCACTTTATTTTGATGGTCCCTTTAATGCATTTTGTTGACTTTAAGGTACATTGCATCTACATGTCAACTAATTCTCAATAGATTATTAAGTACACTGTTAGGTTGGGGTTAGGGTTAGTGTAAGTTGACGTACTTGCAAAGTTTCTTATAGGCAGTTAGATGTGTTGAAGGAGCAGTATCGGCAGATATTAAGCAGACAGTCAACTAATACTCAAATGAGAAGTAATTGGCATGTAGTTGCAATGCAACTTTTAGTCAACAAAATGTGCAATAGTGACCATCAAAGTAAAGTGTTACCAAAGTTTTTTTTTTTCCAACACATTTCTAAACATAATAGTTTTAATAACAAAATTCTAATAACTGATTTCTTTTATCTTTGCCATGATGACAGTACATAATATTTGACAAGATATTTTTCAAGATACTGGTATTCAGCTTAAAGTGACATTTAAAGGCTTAACTAGGTTAATTAGGCAAGTTAGGGTAATTAGGCAAGTCATTGTATAACAGTGGTTTGTTCTGTAGACTATCTGAAAAAACATTGCTTAAGGGGGCTAATAACACTGACCTTAAAATGGTTTTAAAAAATATAAAACTGCTTTTATTCTAGCCAAAATGAAACAAATAAGACTTTCTCCAAAAGAAAAATATTATAGGAAATACTGTGAAAAATTCCTTGCTCTGTTAAACATCTTTTGGGAAATATTTGAAAAAGAAAAAAAAACTACATCTATTATTATTATTACAATTTTTATTAAAAGTTGTTTTTTTTTGTTGTCTGTGGTCTTTTTTGAACATGTATTTTTCAGTAGTATATTTATATGTCTATTTATTTTGACCAAAAATATTTTAGCTCTAGTTAAATACGTCAACTCAAACCATGTTTTTCTTAAAATTTGGGTGTGGGGACTGCAAAAACTCCTGCTGGTGATTGCCAAATTGTAAATAATAAAAAAAAATAAAACAAACAAAAAAAAAAATAACCTTTTATAATATTTTTTAACTATATACAAGAAAACAGATAGAATTAGGCTTGGAGAAGTATATTCATATTTGGGTGTCAATGGCAATCTGAAAATATTCTAAAAGATTAAAATACAGATTTAATATTAAATTGGCAATTAGCTGAAAGAATATGTTAATATTTATAAACAAAAAAGCCAAATAACAAAAAAACCCAATTATTTTAGTTGAAGCTGACGAATCTTGCAACATGTCTATTTTTCTTTAAGCGTGAGGGTGTGGTCAACCTGTCAATCACATGAGATCCACCAATAGCGAACCACAGCCATCCAATCATTCAATCAATTCTCAACAAATAAAATCAAGTGCCACTCTGCATAATTCCAGTTCGAAAAAGCCGCTTCCCTCAGATATACATAACAGTAGGAAAAAAAAGGCTAAAATAAAAGCTAAAAACAAGCTAATGTAAAGTATGCATCATTGAATTCAGTCTGCGGTTTAAGTAAATTTGAACACAAATCATAAAAGACAAACTTTTTGTGATCTTACGCCTCATTTACAATAAGCGGAACGATACAATTTAGTGCAGTTTAGTACAGTATAGTTTGATTCCATGTGGGTCACCCTGATCAGGCTTGCATTTCCAATGCCAACAGTACCCTTATATTAAGTGTGGTGTACACCAGAAAAAAGCTGTACAGGACGTTCACATATCATGTCTTTTTTTGACAGTCAGGTTCATTATTTCAAATATAGATTCACACAAATATAGAGAGGAAGTGGCGCCCCTCAAACTTTCCACACATTGAAGTCTTTGTAAAAGCCTTGTAAACAACAATGGAGGATATACAGAAGATCCTGTCAAATGGTGTGATGTTTTGGTTGTGTATTTAAAAATGCCCCTTCCTGTCTTGTCATTCTCTTGTCTTTTTTGCACGCGTAAGTGAAGATTTTCTGTAAACCAATAGTGTTGAGCAGCAAGTCCACCCTATTTGGTATGGCACTATTGTGCTTTGTTTTTTGTAAAGCTGCTTTAAAACAATAATTACTGTACTTGAATTTAATTTAATAATGGTCTATTGAGATCTACCTTGAAGTCCTGTATGTTGTCCAGAATCTTCTGGCTGATGTCCAGAGTCTTGCCCTCGCGGACGGACAGGTTGAACTGCTCCGTGGTGCGGATGAGCTCCACATTGTCCTCCAGCAGGTGGGTGACAGCCTCGGGCAGAGGAACGGCCCGTACGCTCACCGTGGCCATCTTGTTTGGGGTGGTGAGAGAGACCAGGCCGCTGGAGTCCACCTGAACACCGTCTGGATTCTTTGACTGTTCCTCCTTTACCTGGTGAATCACGGCCATCTTCTGCTGCTTCCCCAAATCCTCGTTCACCATGTCCACTCGGGGCGGTCGGACCACAGTCTCGCGGAACGGAATGATCGGTTTGGAAGCACTTATCTCAATTTTGGCAAACCTAGAGGAGCAAAAGGAAATTGATAATATTTCAATATGAATAAATGCAAGTAAACTGAATGAATGAATGAATGAAATCAATCAATCACTGAATGAATCAATGAATGAATTAATCAATCAATCAATCAAATCGAATCCAATGAATGAATGAATGAATGAATCAAAGTCTCACGGAACGGAATAATCGGTTTGGAAGCATTGATTTCTATTTGCCAAACCTAGAGGAGCAAAAGGAAATTGATAATATTTTTATATAAATAAATGCAAGGAAACTGAATAAACTGGATAAATGAATGAACGCATCAATCAATCAATCAATCAATCAATCAATCACTGAATGAATAAATCAATCAATCAATCCAATCGAATGAATTAATGAATGAATAAATGAAAGTCTCAAGTAACGGAATGATTGGTTAGGAAGCACTGATTTTAATTTTGGCAAATCTAGAGAAACTAAAGGAAATTGATAATATTTCAATATGAATAAATGCAAGGAAACTAAATGAATGAATGAATCAGTAAATGAATCAATCAATTAATCAATGTATCCAATTAAATCTAAAGAATGAATGAATCAAAATTTTGGCAAATCTAGAGAAGCAATAGGAAATTGATCATGAATAAATGCAAGAAAACAGAATGAATGAATGAATCACTGAATGAATTAAATAATGAACGAACAAACAATTGAATGAATGAAAGAATGAACAAACAAACAATTGAATGAATGAATCAATCAAATAATAAATGAATCAATGTATCCAATCAAATCCAATGAACGAATAAATTAATAGATGAATGAATGAATCAACATTTTGCCAAATCTAGAGGAGCAAAAGAAAATTGATAATATTTCAATATGAATAAATGCAAGGAAACAGAATGAATGAATGAAGCAATCAATCAATCAATCAATGAAATCAAGAAAGAAAGAATGAACGAACAATCGAATGAATGAATGAATCCAATCAATGAATCCAATCGAATCCAATGAATGAATGAATAAATGAATGGATGAATGAATCTAAATTTTGCCAAATCTAGAGGAGCAAAAGGAAATTAATAATATGTCAATATGAATAAATGCAAGGAAACAGAATGAATTAATCAATGAATCCAATCGAATCCAATGAATGAATGAATGAATGAAACGAATGAAACAAACGAACAATCAAATGAAAGAATCAATCTGTCAGGGTTCTGCCACTCCTGTCTTGTAAATTCATGTTTAGGTGGCAGAGTCCAGACACTAGTCATGTCTTGTCCTGTATGTTGTGCTCGACTCGAGTCGAGCACTCGTTTTCTGTTCCTGTGTCTTTTGTTTGAGCGGCATTTTTGATCGCGCGAGACGCGCGCGCTCCCGCGTAATGCGGAAGCGCGAGGTCCGCGTGGTCTGAGATGCGCACTCTTGTCCTGGTGTTTGTTTGTTCTGTCTGCAGCGTGGTGTTTCATTCCCAGCGTCTCAGTCTAGTTGGTTTTGGTTGGCGCTGGGATAAAACATGCACGTTGCATGTGTGAGTGCACGGTAAGTGTTTTCACTTATCGTGTACTCGTGTCTTGCGTTTAGTCTTCTGTTGGTGTTGTGTTTAGCACGTGGTGTATGTTTACATGTGCCGCGTGCGTGTCATGTGAACGCGCGGTTAATGAGTTATCTCATTGGCTGCGTGTTTGAGTCTTGTTTCTGTGTGAGCATATGGCTTGTGTTTGTTTGTGTCATGTGCTCTCCCGTCATTTGTCTAGTCCCACCCTCCTTGTTAACCCATTATTAGTTTATTATGTTCACCTGTTTGTATGTTAATTATTTGTGCTTATATTCTCCTCATGTTTGCTGTCCTGTGCCAGTTCGTCGTCTGATATTCCTGTTTAGCCTTGTCCGGTCCTGCTCAGTCCTGCCAGCCCAGTCAAGTTTGTTTTTTGTCTTTCTGTTAATGTTTTCCCCCTCGGGGTAGTTTGTTTTGCCTTTTTGTTTTATTTTTTGATTATTAATAAAAACCATTTTTCCCTGCACTTGAGTCCTCGCTCCCTTTCCTCCACCACCAACCGTGACACAATCAATCAATCAATATTAGATCTGTACATTAGGCCTTGTAAATTCAAACCGATTACACTTTCCATTATACATTATGATAATATTATTACAAACTACAATATTAACAAGAAACAATACTCTTGATGTAGCTATTAATAATTCTTTTGAATAGAAGTGAATGGTTATGTAATGATTAATTAACGAGAGTCTGAAGGCTTTATGTGTATACACATTAAGGAACTAATATGTATATGTATCTATATATATATAGTCTTTTGTGTTAATATTTGCTGTGATATTTGAATAAATTTCTAATGATGGCAACCCTAAAAAATACGGAGTGCATTAGATTAGACTGTCATTGCACACAGCACAACAACAGAGCACAAGAAATACAGTAACTAACTTGAGTGTTTATTAAAAAACAGAAAAGAAAAAAGACCCAGTGTTGTGTAAAAAGGCTTTTTTTTCTAACTAACTGGGAGGACATGAAAGAAAGGGATTGCCGGCACTCGAGGCTGGCGTTCAGCCAACGCTAAGAGCCAAGCTCTGATTCTAAAGCCCGCCGTTATGGCACAGTAAAATCTAATTTACAATGGACCATTCATGCACAAATTATTCAAATACACATTAATCTCTCTGCGTCTGTGGGAGAAAACAGACATAAACACTTAAAGACTATCAAACACACAGAAAGAGTCATCCAGAGAGTCACAGTTCAGCTCGGTTTCCATCCAATGCTTGCAAATTTACTTTATGCACTAAATCAAAAAATCCCATAAAACATTTAGGAATAAAACACCTTTTTCATACCACATGTTCAAGAAAATAAAAAAGGTCACTTCATGGGAAACTAGCACGGTATATAAATAACAAAAATGACTATTCCTGGAAGAAGAGAAATGACTTTATCTCTTTTCCTCCATAGTACGTTACTTTTTTGATATGGATCAATGGATGCATTTGGTATTTAGTATTTGTATTTCCATCGTAGTTAACGTGCACATATATTTATAGGATTGTAAGGATGGCTAAATCCCAGATTAATAAAGAGAAATTGTGAAATATTACTGTAAAATTGAGACCATTTTACCAATCAAGACATTTAAAATGATACCAAGCATGAATATAGATCCACAAGATACACCATATTGAAAACTTGGACATTCTGTTTGGAATGTGAGTGAGCTGCTCTGGTGGAGAAGATGAAGTCGAGGGCAGAGAGGGAGGCTCAGGATGCATAAACGAGACAGTTGAACAACTGGTTTTCTAGCTGATCATCTTCTCAGGTTAGACAGTTTATTGTGTTATTGCATGACAATTGTCCTGGTCTTGCCTCATGGAATTCCATAGCAGTTCTAGGGGTCTGATATTATGGAGAGACTTAGCCATCCTTACAGGATTAAAAATGTATCCGACTTAATTGTGAACGTTTATTGGGCTTCACTCCTAAAACATGATCAAAATCGGATTTACTAAATTTATTTTGGATTCATGAAAATGTTCATATTTTTCTAATTTTAGCTAGTGCAAACTAAATATAGCCTAATTTAGTGCTGCTTGACACTGGAAAAATATGCGATACTGTCGTTGAGTATTGTGATAATGATATTTCTTACACTGTAAAACCTAACAGTGAAAATCACTAAATGAAATAAGTTAGTTTAACTTATATATATATTTTTAAAGTTACTTTGACTCCGTTTAAACGAGTTATGGTAACTAAAGAGATTATATTAAGCAGAACTCAAATCGAATAAGTTATGAATGAATTAATTTTATCTTTTGTGTTAACTTAACTCTGATGCTAGAAGCAATATCAAACCATTTAAGTAGCTATATAGTTGTTGGGAGTTGTTGTTTAAGTTAAATTAACTCATAGCGATTTGATAACTGAACTTAAAATGTTACTAATGTTTGACGATATCAACACAAATAATAGCAATATGAGCAATATCACACTCGTAGCAGTGCACTGTGGCTGTATATTGGCACTGGTGGGAGGTGTGCGTTGGCACAAGGCAGCAGGCCAAGTGTCTTAGCGTCCCACCAGTGACGATCGCCACATCGCACAGCCACATCGCACTGCTACGAGAGTGATATTGCGTTTATACAACAGTTCAACGGCATAATCGTGTGTATAAAAAAGAAAATCAAACACAGAGAGTCAAAACCCTTTTGTAAGAGGAACTACTTTCTTCCGCCATTTCTTCACATCTGCAGCTGACATCTGCTTGCTCATTCACCAACGTCTCTTTAGAGCTAGTATTTGAGCGATTCTCTAGCATAATGTCTAAAGTGATGCCAAAACAGGTAATTTTGCTGACATTTTAAGATTATAAGGCTGAACAGCATGAAATACCATCTCAATCTACAGAGATTGCCCAGTATTTCTCTGTTGCAATCGGGAGATCACAATATTACTATGGTAAAATACAGCACTACAACATACAGAAGAGAGAGATCAACTTAGAAAGTCATTTATCTGTTTAATAATGATTTGATCAGCTGTAGTTAGAAATTACTCTGTTTTTCTCTTAGGGCTTATTATGCGGTCCTGTCGCCATCTTGTGGATACACATCATCAACCGTCTTTGCTCAAAGACAGGCTAATGGTTGTCGACACGCTGTCTCAGAAATTATAAATATTTTAAAATAGGCACTATCCTTATAAATAAACTGCACAGTTGCAATCTAAACAATCTCGACTAAAAAAGCCTCAAAAGTACATTATGTTGCCCAACAGCAGGAATATTTGTCAAACTGTAGAGTGTCCTCAGCTTGTTGCTATATGTGGACGGAGTAATACACGAGGGTGAAGGGTTAAGAGGCTGGTCGAGTGCTGTTACTGGCTGAATATTGCACGGCTATCAGCCAATCAGATTCAAGGACCAGACAGAACTGTTGTATAAATGTGTATATGACTCAATATCTATATATAAGTTTATAGTACTCAAACCATTTTGTTTCAAAACTTAAATGGTTTGCTGCAATCGGTTTCCTTAAAGATTAAACTTAACTTATCGTGTTTTACAGTGTACGACATAATGTTTCCCTTGAAAAATGTTCTTTTTATTAGCTATCTTTTACAAATATTTTTTATTTATTTAATGACATTAAAATAGGCTCAGCAAGAAAGTCGCTGGTTCGAGTCCCCGCTGGGCCAGTTGGCATTTCTGTGTGGAGTTTGCATGTTCTACCTGTGTTGGTGTGGGTTTCCCCCACAGTCCAAAGACATGCGCTATAGGTGAATTGGATGAACTAAATTGGCCATAGTGAATGAGTGTGTGAGTGAATGAGAGAGTGTATTGGTGTTTCCCAGTACTGGGTTGCAGCTGGAAGGGCATCCACTGTGTAAAACATATGCCGGGATACTTGGCAGGTTCATTCAGCTCTGGCGACCCCTGATAAATCAGGGACTAAGCCGAAGGAAAATGAATGAATGATATTAAAATAAACAGTTTAAATATATTTTTCAGAACTAATTATTTGTAATTTAGACAAAAAAAAAAACACTGTGTCCAGGTGCAAACATTTATTCTTTAAAACAATATGAATGAGTAAAAACTTTAGCAGATATTCTTAATCTGATTAACTGTTGTCTTTTTCCTCTCTCGTCTTGCATCACAAGTATTGATTTTCTGCTCTGGGTTCACATTTGGGCCACTTCAGCCAAAAGGAGAACAGCAACTACTGGGGAGGCGGTGCTAAAGATAGTAAGGCCCCATCTGATTGGTCAAATTCAGATAAACAACCAATGAATAAAATAAATGTAATTTTGCAAGTGTTTTTTGTGGCCTGTGACTGTGTGAGGATTTTAAAAGCATTCAGGCTTAAGAAATTGTACCATTTGTAACTTTGAAAAATTAATAACGATTAATTTTATTGAATTGTTTATAAAACGATGTTTATTTTACATTTGATTATTCAATTACTGTATAGTTGAATACAGTTCGACTTCTCGGAAAACAATAAAATGCTGTTTATTTCATTTGTGTATTTTTCTTTATTGAATTTATCTGTGCTTGTATATTTGTTTATTATATTTTATCCACTGCCCTACAGAATCGTCCCAATTAAATTATGAAATTATAAATTCGTTCCCAATAGTTATTCAAGTCATCTAGTAAAATTATATTCATATAGCAGAAAAAATAAATATCTATTAGATTTTTCCAATATCATGCAGCCATAGTGCACACCACAGTCACTTTTTACTCAGCTGTTCAATCAATGGAGGAGGGATTATGCTATTTGCATACACGCCATATTTACGAAAAATTGGAATTCATTAACATGCACATGATTAACTGTCAAATCTAATCTAAGTTTTATAATTTACTCCTACACTGTAAAAAAATACCCATAAATTGGATTGGCAGTTTTACATATTTTGCTATTCATGTTTTTTTTTTGTTTGTTTGTTTGTTTATTCGTGCTTTTGAATTGAATTATGGGATGTTGATCTTTTCTGCAATAACTTTTGATGATGAAAAGTAAAAAAAAGTGACTTTTATTGCCATGTTTACAGTTTAAAGTGACATATTGTCTGTATTGGTGCTGTAAATTACAGTACAATGGCCTTGTAATAAACTGCCAGTACCTATTTCTGTTATTTTATGCACTTATTTCAATTTATATAACAGTTCTGTCTGGTTCTCGAATCTGATTAGCTGATAGCCGTGCGATATTCCCGTAATAACAGCACTCGTACAGCCTCTTCACCCTTGTGTATTACTCCGCCCACATAAAGTGACAGCAGATGAATAAACTCACTACAGTTTGACAAATATTGCAGCTGTTGGGCAACATAATGAACTTTTGAGGCTTTTTCAGGCGAGAATGTAGCTGTTTAGATTGCAACTATGCAGTTTATTTATAAGGATAGTGCCTATTTTAAATATTTGTAATTTCGAAGATTCACCGCATTCGCGGGCATCAGCCTGTCATACTGAGCAGAGCAAAGACGGTTAATGTTCTGCCACAAGATGGCGACAGAGAAAAACTCAGCATAAATTTCAAACCACACCTGATCAAATCATTATAAAACAGATAAGTGACATTCTAAGTCGATCTCTCTCTTTTGCATTTTGTAGTGCTGTATTTATACTATAGTAATCTTGTAGTGTTTGCTTTGGTTTAGCTTTTTTTGGGGTTAATTATTGTGATATCCAGATTGCAACAGAGAAATACTGGGGAGTCTCTGTAGACTGATGGCATTTCATGCCGTTCAGCCTTATAATCTTAAAATGTGAGCAAAATCACCTGTTTTGTCATCACTTTAAATATTACGCTAGAGAATCATTCAAATCATTCTAGCTCTAAAATGACGTTGGTCAATGAACAACTGTTTCTGCTGTTCTGACGCAGATGTGAATGAACGACAGAAGAAAGTAGTTACTCTTACAAAAAGGTTTTTAGACTCTCCGTGTTTGATTTTCTTTTTTATATACACGATTATGCTGTCGAACTGTTGTATAAACGCAATATCACACTTGTAGCAGTGCAATGTGGCTGTATATTGTAACCGGTGGTACACTAAGACACTCAGCCTGCGGCCTGGTGCCAGCGCACGCCTCCCACCAGTGCTGATATACAGCCATATCGCACTGCTACAAGTGTGATATTGCTCATATAAATATTAGTTCTTACACAATATATTGTTTCAAACTACTAAAATGCCAATAAAAAGTCACATTTTTTCAACTCGACAGAGAAGAGATCAACATCCCATAATGCAATTCACAACCATAAAAAAAGGAAAACACCAGTCAATCGCAAAATACAGAAACAATTAATTAACATCTATATTTTTTATTTTATTAATGTTACATGAACGAGACCCATTATAGGTGGATTTTCAGAAATTATTCAATTCAATTCAAGTTTATTTGTACAGCGTTATTCTAGTTTTTATAGTTATTACATTACAATCAAATTCGGAAAAGTTAAGATTATTAGTTACTAATAACTTTAACTAGCAACTAATAGTTTTAACAGTTAAAGTTATTATATATAAGCATAGTTAACCTGCAGTTATATAGTATATAGGTGATGTCTATGTGTACATGTTCAATGAAGTGTATTTGTGTATTACGTGTATGTGTTGTCGGCCAAGTCATTTTTTCAGCGTTTCAGCATTATTTCATAGCAATATCCTAAAATGCCCACAACAACAAGTCTATGTAAACATAGCTAGCGCATGTTATGATTGTATGGCCATGACGCATGATGCATGTTTTTATACACAGTAATGACCTGAATGTAACGAGGGCC
Source organism: Danio choprae (assembly GCA_903798125.1). Lineage (NCBI taxonomy): Eukaryota > Metazoa > Chordata > Actinopteri > Cypriniformes > Danionidae > Danio > Danio choprae. Next base: position 26,393,573 of record CAIGQW010053631.1, on the reverse strand, counting down.
CTGAAGACTTTCGGGTCACTGGTTAATGGACACTCGGGTCTCATGGGTCACTGGGCTTTGTTAAGTGGAGCAGACGCTTGACATGATTGCCGTCTTTGTCCCGAGACGTTCAGTAATCCAGTTAGATCCAGACAGCCATGGGACGGTTTGAGAAGCAGATAATCCAGTGGAAAATAGTTTACTAGCGGGATCTGGCAGTCTGCAGGCTCTGACAGCTCCTGGAGTGAAGAGCTTCACACGCTTACTGCCTCTGAAACCTCATTAGTTTCTCCTTTATTTATAAATCTAGAGTTTCTGGAGTTGTATTGTCGTCTTTAGACTCCGTCACAGTGGTGTTCCTGTACACTTAAATTATGCTGGATATCATGTTGGATTATTATTAATAATGTGATTAAAATGGCCATGATTTCAACAACACGTGTTAAAAGCAAAACTGTCAGCACTGTTGGTAAACACCACAAAGCAGCTTCCTCTTAAACTGCTTGCAGAATCAGTTAAATTGGCTGAAACATTCAGTGGATAAGAAAAAGCACAATTTTCAATGAAGCATTAAGTTCATCTAAAGTGGCGTGTAAAATGTTACAATATATATTTTTTCCATCAAAAAATTAAGTAGCACAGCTGTTTATTACACTGAAAGTAATCAAGACTGAAGTAATGATGCTGAAAATTCTGCTTTTCTTCATAGAAATCTATTACATTCTAAAATATAAAAATATAAACAAACAAACATGCGAACAAACAAACAAACATGAAAAGAAACATGCAAAAAAACAAACATGCAAATAAACAAACTACCTAACAAACAAACATGCAAATAAACAAACAAACTACCTAACAAACAAACATGCAAATAAACAAACAAACATGCAAATAAACAAACTACCTAACAAACAAACATGAAAACAAGCAAACATGAAAACCAACAAACCCGCAAACAAACCTACAAACAAACATAAAAACAAACAAACAAACAAACAAACAAAAACAAACATGCAAACAAACAAACAAACACATATGCAAACAAACAAAAAATGCAAACAAACATGCAAACAAGCAAACATGAAAACCATCAAACAAACATGCGAATAAAAAAAGCATGAAAACTAACAAACATGCAAACAAACCTACAAACAAACATGCAAACAAATAAACATGCAAATAAACAAACAAACGAAAACAAACATCAAGCAAGCAAACAAACACAAACAAACACGAAAACAAACAAACAAGTATGCAAACAAACAAACAAACAAACATGCAAACAAAGAAACAACCAAAACACAAGCAAACAAACATGCAAATAAACAAACAAACAAATATTTAACCTAAATAAAATTTTATAATTATAATCTAATTAAATATTTACTCATATATAGCATTCTAGTGGCATTTATTGTGATCTATCTATCTATCTATCTGTCTGTCTGTCTGTCTGTCTGTCTGTCTGTCTGTCTGTCTGTCTGTCTGTTGATTCCCCTTTTTCTTCATCTGAGATGTAACCATATCTGAAATCTGTGTTTAACAAAACTGATCTGAACACAGTTTGTTTTTGCCATTACCTGAGCTAAACTAACAATATTAAAATATTTTAAAATAAAAATAAAATTGCACCGAAATGAAAATTCTGGCCAAAAACCAAAAGCAAAAATTCTGAATGCACTTGGCCGAAAACCGAAAACAAAAACGCTTTGCAAGAATTATTTCATATTTTATTAAATAACAAACAAATTGTAACTCTATCCTTTTTTTAAAATTAACAAAATAACTTAAATTAAACTGACTTACAAAAAATACAAGCCAATAAAATCTGATGTAACCAGAAATCTACAATTGTTGCCTCAATATAAACTATTATGTTCATATTTAATGTCTTCTTTCAATAATAATCATGATAATAATGTGCTGTTTTACCATAGTACTAAAAGCTAAGTCAGTCAGTCAGTCAACCGGCTTGTGATTAATGACACGAATTTGCTGACAGCATGAAAACCCACCAAATCTCCATATTCAATAGCATTTTGCTGGCCTTGACATGTGACACATTGATACACAACAACTCCATAATCAACAAGCGTTAGCATGACAGAATCACTAATGCTCAGCTCAATCGATGTGCGTCCCTAAACTGCAAAGATCAGCACTCGTGTGTTTTGGCGGTTGACCCACTTTTCTGCTGAGGAAGTGATGTGATCGTCCGCTGACCTCGTTTCTGAAGGCGCTGAACTGCTCTGACACTGAGGTCTGATGGGTTATTTTTAAAGCGAGCGCTGCAGGCGGCCTGACCTCAGGATGGACCCGGCGTCACCTCTGACTCTGCTCTCATGGGCTACTAGTGTTTCTGTATTGACCCAAGGGGGAAAGAGCTGCTCAGCCAATCACGGCCCACTTACTGCAACACCACATCATCTGCAAAATGTCAGATTTTTTCGCCACCGGTTGCTAAAATGATGGATTCATTTGGATAGGAGGAGAGGGGAAAAAAAGGACTTCACCTGTTGCAGTGCTCCAACTCAACTGGGGTGGAAATTAACAGGCTTGTCCTAATATTGTGGTAAAAAAATACTGCAAAACACTTTAAGGGACGATTCACTCAAAAATGAAAATTCTGTCATCATTCATTTACCCTTCACTAGTTCCAATCAGTTTTCTTGTGTTAAACACAAAAGAAGATATTTAGAAAAATGTTGGAAAAAACTTTCATAGTATGTTTTCGTTTCTACTATGGATGTCAATAGCTGTTTTTTGTTTGTCAACATATGCAACACCACATCTTCTGCAAAATGTCGTTTTTTTTCGCCACCAGTTGCTGAAATTATGGATTCGTTTAGATAGGGGGAGGCAAAAAAAAAAAAGAGGACTGCACCTGTTATTAACAGGGTATTATGCTAAAAGAAATATTGTGGTAAAACAAACATTTTAATCCTGTCATCGTTTTTTTTACCCTTCACTTGTTCCAGACCGGTTTGAGGTTGTTTCTTCAGTTGGACACAAAAGAAGATAATTTGAAAAATGTTGGGGAAGAAAACAGCCATTAACTTTTATAGTATGTTTTCGTACTATAGATGTGAATAGCTGTTTTTTGTGTTTCAACATTCGTCAGAATATCTTATTGTGTGTTCGACAGAAGAAAGGTATTCATAAAACTTGAATGAAGGATAAATGTTCATTTTTAGGTGAACTATCACTTTCACGGCCCACTAACTCCAACACTGCATCATCTGGAAAAAAAAAAATACGTTTTTTTTGCCAACGGTTGCTGAAATGATGGGCTTTGTTTGGATAGGAGAAAAAAAAAATTCTCAACTGGGGTGGAAATTAACAGGGTATTATGCTAAAAGAAATATTGAAAAAAAAAAAAAAATTAACACTTAAAGGGATATTCACCCAAAAATGAAAATTCTGTCATCATTTATTTGCACTTCTCTTGTTCCAGACCAGTTTGAGGTTGTTTCTTCTGTTGGACACAAAAGAAGATATTTCGAAAAAGTTGGGGGAAAAAACAGCCATTGACTTTTCTAGTATGTTTATGTTTCTACTATAGATGTGAATAGCTGTTTTTTGTGTTTCAACATTCTTCAGAATATCTTATTTTGTGTTCAACACAAGAAAGGTATTCATAAAACTTTAAAAATGAAGGATAAATGTTAATTTTTGGGTGAACTATCACTTTAAAAATAAAGCTACAAAAACAGTGATAAAAAAACAACACTTTTTGGTTTCCATAGAGAACTTTTCAGTGATCAGCTCTTAAAGGTCCACTTCAATCCACTTAAATTTGTTACATTAACTTAATCGATTTTTGTTGGGTCAACATTAATGAATTGTGTGGAACCCTGCAATTGTTTTAAATGCTGGGTTCCACACAATCGATTTATGTTGGCACAACATGAAGAAATTAACTTATAAGTTTTTACACATTTAAGTGGAGTGAACATAAAATAATTAAGCTGTCCTCAAAAAACCTCAAGAATGTCATTTCAGCAAACAAACAGCAAATGTAATTTTAGAGTGTATATAAACAAAGTGTACATCATCTAGTCCACTTAAATTTGAAGGATATAGGATACACTCCCTCCTCTCTTATGCACCAGGCACTTTGTTCTAGAGTTCAGATTCTCTGCCCGAGCCCGAGCCCAGACTTGACCGACCCGATATTTCCTGCCACTATCTTCAGGCCGGGCCGTGATCAAGCATTTGTGTGTGTGTGTGTGAGTGTGTGTGTGTGTGTGTGTGTGTGTGTGTGTACACTTGTGGGTCTACATAGTTGCACAATTTGCAACGCATGTCATGCGCAGCAACGCTCTAGCTCCTGCAACAGGATCTCCTCCACTGGCACACATTCACACCATACGCACAAGCAGAGGTGAAGCAGCGCGTGCGCAGCGTGTATGTAGCGCAGAAACAGTGCATAAAAATCAGTGGATCTTATCGATGCATTAATTGGGTAAAATTGCTACTTTTTACTGTCATTCAATGTATCTTTGGTAATTATCAATGTACTGTCACTTTATTTAAGCGTGAGCAGCAGCAAAAATAGACCCAGCACCGAAATGATCACGACGCTGCTGCTTCAGCTCTGCTCTGCGTGCGGTATGAAAGTTCTAATCTGTAAACATGGAGGCTGAAAAACAGGCGCTGCTCACGCTCTGCTCGCCCGTGTGGTTTGAAAGAGGTGATAACAAAAAACGGGGACTTCCACAATGAACAGACTCATGAAGCAGGCTTGCCATGGCAGAAAGGATGATAGTCCGCCTTCTCTGATAGTCATGATAGTCATTTCCTCTTTTGTTACGATCCATTCCGATTAAACAAACAATGCAGTTTACATGCTCCGTCCTTGTTGCATTACTGATTAAGATCAATCTAAACTCACTTCTGCAGTTCAAACAACTCAGAATTGTGATTGAGAACGTCTGTTATAACGGCCCACATATTAAAAAATAGTCTGGTTTAAATCAGGCTCATAATTTCAGTTAACGTGTCGGACCGGGTCAGGCTCGCACACAAGGTTAGGGTCGGGTTTCAATTTTTGGGCCCGATCTAAGCTGTACTTTATTCGAAACACTTCTACGTTTCTGTTTGCTCAGATAGCTCTTTTATATATTTTTTTATACTTTGTACTTTTTTTCTACAACCACTTACTCTATATCGAAAGTCTTTCAATAGTTTATATTTGCTTTCATTTTCTGTTGCATAACTTCTATTTCTCCATAGTTTAGATTCTATTGTTATCATTCATTCATTTATTTTCTTTTCGGCTTAGTCTCTTTATTAATCTGGGGTCGCCACAGCGGAATGAACCGCCAACTTATCCAGCATATGTTTTACGCAGCGGATGCCCTTCCAGCTGCAACCCATCTCTGGGAAACATCCATACACACCCAACACGGGGAGAACATGCAAACTCCACACAGAAATGCCAACTGACCCAGCCGAGGCTCGAACCAGCGACCTTCTTGCTGTGAGGCGATCGTGCTACTCACTGCGCTACCGCGCAGCCCTCTATTGTTATTTTATTACTTAATTTTGTTATTGTTGTTACTATTTTAAGATCACGAGTGGTTGTGTACGCATTTCACTGCGTATGACTCTGTATGTGACTAATAAAATGTGAATTTGAAAAGTAATAAGTTAACTTAATTCCTTTATGTTGTCCCAGCGCAAACAACACAAAGATTGTGTGCAAGCCAGCATTTTTTACAGTGTACGTTAGCCAAATCTTTTCCAAACCACAACATGATGGACTCACAACCCAGCCAAAATGACACCTGAGGGAACAGCGTCCGTTCAACACGCTTAGGCTAAAAATGCTTTGGCAATGATGTAAAAAACAAACAAACAAACAAACAAACAAACAAACAAACAAACAAACTGATGGGTCTTTTCTTCAAGACTCCTGAAAACAGGTCAAAATTGCAGTGTTAATTTCCAGGAGGAGTGTGTGCGAGAGCTCATTTGTGTCTCCTTACACCAACACAAGTTAGTTTTTTTGGTGTGATTTTACAAGCCAATCACCATTCAGCCAGAGCCAAGTTACAACGGTCCAATTTAATCTACATCCACAAAACATGACATCTCTCCCTCGCTGGCTTCTCGCTTCTTTTGTGTTAATGTGACACTTTTTCACTCCATTTGTCTCCCGCTAGCGCTCAAACCCATTCTCTGCTACTATCATCGTGATGAAGGACAGTTTCTGCGACAACAAAAATGACAAACGGCCAAATCTACGTCGAAATCACAGCATAAAGTCAATCTGGTGGATTTCCAATATATCCCGGCCAATTTTATTGTCATACTACAAAGCGAAACAGAAGAGCACATCAATTACTAGTCACCTCATTTACATTTAAAACACAGTGGCATAAACAGTGCCAGGAGTCTGAATCAAACTTCCTCAAATCACTCAGAGAAGAACTCGTTTTTAAAGGTGACAATTTGCATTATGCCTCAATACGAGAACACTGACTTTATTTGTTCTTCAAATGAGGACTGGTAATTCATTCGTTTTCCTTCGTCTTAGTCTCTTACTTATCAGGGGTGGCCACAGCAGAATGAACCTGAACTATTCTGGCATATGTTTTATGCAGCGGATGCCCTTCCAGCCGCAACCCAGTACTGGGAAACAGGCATACACACTTGCATTCATACACACACTCATACACTACGGCCAATTTAGTTTACCCAATTCACCTATAGCGCATGTCTTTGGACTGTGGACGAGACTGGAGCACCCAGGAAACCCACACCAACACGGGGAGAACATGCAAACTCCACACAGAAATGCCAACTGGCCCAGCCAGGACTCAAACCAGCTGTGAGGCGACAAGGCCATTTAGCCACCATGCCGCCCATAGGACTGGTTCAGAGATGTTTCAGAAAAGGAAGTCCACTTTTCATATACCTGCATTGTTAAATCAGGCTTTGACAGCTAGAAGATGAGGAGGAATTTGAAGATTTGCTGTCTTTGTAAAAGTGCTCTATTTATGTTAGCATGTCAATTCAGCAATTAGCATTAAACAATTATATTTCATGTTTATGAGCAAGATCGCAATTTAACTTTCTCTAAATGCTCATTTGCACCACATTTATTGGGGATTTTCAGACAATATTAGTCATTCATTCATTCATTTCATCCAACGCGGAGCATTTAAAAGGATGAGGAGCAAGCTCACTGGCTGCCGAGGTGACAGCAACCAATCTCCTGTAGTTAATGACGCAGAAGCAGATAAGGTGACCTGTCAGCCTGCATGCGCATAGTTTCATGGCAGAAATTTCACATATTACTTTATCAATACAAATAGTAATCACCTTTATTTGCTACATGACAATATGATTTGCACTGAGTTTAAATCATTTATCCATATATCTAATTACAGGTGAAACATGACTTGCATTTCTCCCTGACACTCACCTAATTGTACAACTTTTACTAGAAATAACCAGACACAATTTCACCAACCCTTCGTTAACAAACCATATCCATCATTACACGGCTTCTAGCACACAGTTAATGTTGACAGGCCCTTCATAAGATCCACAGTCTGACCTAAATGAAAGAGTTATCTTTAGAAAACATTGAGGAGAAGGTCCAGCTAATGAAATGCAAGGGCAGATGTGATGGATTAAGCCGCTAACGCTCCAACTCCAACCAATATTTAACATGTGGCGATGCTAATATATGCAAATATGCTGTTTATACAAGGTAAAACTCAAGGGCAAGCCAAACGCACCCTTGATGACTTATTAAAATGGGGAAAACATGCTCATGATTTTAATTATGCAGATATGTCAAATCCAACAGGAGCAAACCAGCTCCAAGATATTCACGTTAACATGTATGATGTTAAAGAGAGAGTTTACCCAAGTATGACATTTTACTCATCCTCAAGAAGTAACAAACTTTTGTGTTTCTTTGAGACAAAACAAGATATTTTGAAGAATGTTGGAAACCGCTTACCATTGGCATCCATACAAGGAAAAATATATACAAACATATACATCTAATTTATTCACCCTCCTGTGATTTTTTTTTCTTTTTCAAATATTTCCCAAATGATGTTCAACAGAGCAAGGAATTTTTCACAGTATTTCCTATAATATTTTTTCTTCTGGAGAAAGTCCTACTTGTTTTATTTCGGCTAGAATAGAAGCAGTTTTTAATTTTTTTTAAAACCATTCATTCATTTTCATTTCGGCTTAGTCCCTTTATTAATCTGGGGTCGCCACAGCGGAATGAACCGCCAACTTATCCACCATATGTTTTACGCAGCGGATGCCCTTCCAGCCATAACCCATCACTGGGAAACATCCATACACACTCATTCACACACATACACTATGGACAATTTAGCTTACCCAATTCACCTATAGCGCATGTCTTTGGACTTGTGGGGGAAACCGGAGCACCCGGAGGAAACCCACGCCAACACGGGGAGAACATGCAAACTCCACACAGAAATGCCAACTGACCCAGCCGAGGCTCGAACCAGTGACCTTCTTGCTGTGAGGCGATTGTGCTACCCACTGCACCACCGCGTCACCCTAAAACCATTTTAAGGTCAATATTATTAGCCCCCTTAAGCAATATATTTTTTCGATTGTCTACAGAACAAACCACCATTATACATTGACTTGCCTAATTACCCTAACTTGCCTAGTTAACCTAGTTAAGCCCTTAAATGTCACTTTAGGCTGAATACTAGTATCTTGTAAAATATCTAGTAAAATATTATGTACTGTCATCATGACAGAGATAAAAATAAATCAGTTATTAAAACTAATATATTTAGAAATGTGTGGGAAAAAAAATCTTTTCTCTGTTAAACAAAAATTGGGGAAAAAATATACAGGGGGCTAATAATTCTGACTTCAGCTGTATAATATGGATGACTATGGCTAACGGTTTCCAACATTCTTCAAAATATCTTCTTTTCTGTTCAACAGAAGAGGTAAAGGGTAAATGGTGAGTAAATACAATTTTGGGGTGAACCTTTCCTTTAATGGTGAGTTAAAGTATTCATGAGAGTAAGTTGCACACAAATCAGTGCAAACAAAGACAAATTACCATTATGCGGCGTAAATGTGAGTGGGTTTGACAAACCACCTGCAGGATACACTCTTTCCTTTATGCACCAGGCACATTATTAGAAACACTTCTATGTTTTCTATGTTTGTTTGTTTAGCTAAGATTTTTTGTATATATGTTATATGTTGTTCTATTTTCTATTGCCATATTCTTCATATTTAAAGTTTTAGATATTTTATATTTGGTCTTATTTTCTATAGCTATAACTTATTTTTCGATATCAAAATTGTCTGTGTTTTTACTTCTTATCATACTCCAATTTAGATTCTTATTGATAATTCATTCATTTTCCTCAGTCTCTTATTTATCAGGGGTCGCCACAGCGTAATGAACCGCAACCCATTACTGGGAAACACCCATACACACTCATTCACACACACACTCATACACTATGGCCAATTTAGTTCATCCAATTCACCTATAGCGCATGTCTTTGAACTGTGGGGGAAACCGGAGCACTCGGAGGAAACCCACACCAACACGGGGAGAACATGCAAACTCCACACAGAAATGCCAACTGACCCAGCCGGGACTCAAACCAGCAACCTTCTTGCTGTGAGGTGACAGTGCTAACCACTGAGCCACCGTGCCGCCCTATTATTGATAACATAAATCGTCCAATCACAATCAAGTATTCCTGAGAAATGAAAGTCAGAAATCCCCTGACTGCTCGACTGCCGCATTCCCAATGTCACAAAAGGCAGAAAAACCTGGAACAATCCAAGCGAAAACTGTGACTCATCTGAGCTATGAATAATTTTTGCGAGGCAGTTTGTGTTGAGTTGAAACTCCAGAGGTGTGAATTAGTCTAAGCTCTGCAATAGTACAGGAGGATCAACACTCATAGACCCGACATCAAGAAATATTGATCCGCAACCCGCCGCAGTGAAACCAGAGAGAAACAGAGAATGATAGATGACTACAGAGAGAGACAAGGAGAAATAGTAAGAGAGGATTGAGAACGGGGAAAGAAAAGTTGCAGCAAAACTAAAAACAAAAACAAAAGGCCTATAAAGTTAAAAAGGAGCAAACGAAACGCATCAAACTGACTCTTTAATTCCTCAAGCCATGAATGTTTTATCAGTTAAAAAAATAAATAAATAAATATTTCATCAAAATCTAATCTAAATGTTAGCATGTCATTCAGTATTTATTTTTCAATGTTAATGACCAAGATTGTAATTTAACTCTCTCTCACAGTGCATATTTCACCATATTTTGGGGGATTTTCAGATATTTTTAGCTAAAAGCGTATTTTGACAAACACCACATTATTATTATTATTATTATTATTATTATTATTATTATTATTATTAT
>CAIGQW010053631.1:26275085-26298154 GCA_903798125.1 Danio choprae | reverse complement strand
CATATTAAATTGTTCAAAAGTGATGAAAAATATGTAAAATAAATTGATATTAATAACTACTGCTACACAGATGTCTAAATACATTTAATACATCTCACAAATATCTTCACTGTTCAAAGACAATAACATTTTATTAAAATGAGCATTTTAATAAGCAAATACATAACATATACTTATATTAACATTTGTATGCATGCATATTTTTCGAAGCATCGATATTGTAATAAATAACCTTGTTCACTGTATAATCAATGCACTTTGTGACACAAGTCAAAGCTAATTTGCTCATACACTCATATATTCTTTCTCCATGTGTGCGTGTGACGCAAGCGCTGAACAACCCAACCAATTTTCTGCCTGCCGACTGCCTTGTGCCATTAATAAAAACCACAGCAGAGGTGGCAGCCAATCAGACGAGACAACATATTAGCGCTGCATGCAGAGCAAGTGTAAGAGTGGCTGACAACACTCCCACACATACACTCACAAACACACATACACATACACACATAGATCATCGCTATGGCAACCCAAAAGGTGGAGGAATGCATTTGTGCTTTGCAGGTTTCCAGACGCAGTTCATTCAATTGGAAAACAAAAAGAGTGGACTTGACCTGATTGGTCAGTTGTTCGGCATTAAAGTGAACTGAGATGATATGCGGAGAATTGCCAAAATATAATTTCAAACAAAATTTTGGGGAGGCCTAGAATTATTATATATTTTTTCAGGGCTACATTAATTTGATAAGAAAATAAATAATAAATAAATAAATATGGTAACACTTTACAAATAGGTTGTATTAGTTAATTTGTTTCCTTATTATATGTATTTAATTAATTCATTTTCCTTCGGCTTAGTCCCTTTATTCATCAGGGGTCGCCACAGCGGAGTGAACCGCTAACTCATCCAACATGTTTTACATAGTGGATGCCCTTCCAGCTGCAACCCAGCACTGGGAAACACCCATACACACGTATTCACACACACCCACACTATGGGCAATTTAGTTTTATTCAATTCACCTATAGCGCATGTCTTTGGACTGTGGGGGAAACCGGAGCACCCGGAGGAAACCCATGGAGGAAATGCCAACTGACCCAGCCGGGACTCGAACCAGCAACCTTCTTGCTGTGAGGCGACAGTGCTAACAACTGAGCCACCATGTCGCCCATGTATGTATTTACTTAATGTATTTATTGCGTTAATGCATTTAGGCCATCTCCACCTTTAATAGTTAGCCCGTCAGTTGCTACCTGATTTCTTATGGTCACAAACATACAGGACCCGTACCGTTTAAAGTTTTTGTAACAAATAAAGCCACTTAATTGTAAATACTTTTATATAATTATTTTTTTAAATTTAATTTTTGTGCAGTTAAAAAAGTCAACATTGCACATATTGCACATAAACCATCTAGATGTATATCTATTAGGGTTGTCACGATACTGGAATTTGATACCAATCGATACTGAAATGTTTAAAACGTTCATTTCCCGCTAACATTTGAACGCTGTTGAGCGCGTTCTTAAACAGCGCTGATTTGCCATTGTGTTCACATGCTCAACAGAAATGACCGAACTCACCGATGTTAACTGAGTGTAAACACAGATACAGGGACACTGGAGTGTTTCAAAGTCACGTCAATCAGCTGGTTTCTCTAAAAGCTGACATACGAGCGATCTGCTGATGAATTGCAGCTTTAAAACACTCCAGTGTCCCTGTATCTGTGGTTACACTCAGTAAACAGCGGTGAATTCGGTGAACTGATGACCTTCAGGGCCAATCACAGTCATTTCTGATGAGCATGTGAACACAAAGGCAAATCAGCGCTGTTTAAGAATGCGCTCAACAGCGCTCAAATGTAAGCAGGAAATGGACATATTTAAAATTTCAGTACTGATTGGTACTGACAGAGAGTCAGGACCTCGGTTTAACGTGTCATCCGAAAGACGGTACACACTGAGCAATATAGAGTCCCCTTCAATATACTGGGGCGTTAGGACCCACACAGACCGCAGGTTGAGAGCCTTCTGCTGGCCTCACTAACACCACTTCTGGCAGCAACCCATGTGGTCTCCCATCCAGGTACTGACCGGGCGCAGCCCTGCTTAGTTTCAGTGGGCGACCATGTGAGAGTTGCAGAGAGCTAGCTGCCAGCTAATATTTATCTATATCTTTGATGTCTGTCTGTCTGTCTGCCTTTGATGTCTCTCACACACACACACACACGCACACACGCACACACAAGCACACACACACACACACAAAGACACTTGACAATTATGATTTTATTTCAGCTAATTCTTTAGTGATTGTTGAGCTTCAATTCGTTTTAGTTTTTTGTTTATTGGAATTTTTGTTTTATTTTAGTTCAGTTAAAGAAAATGTTTTTAGACCATTAGTTTTAGTAGTCGTAGATTTAGTTTTTGTTAACTAAAATAACTTTGCTGTGGATGTGTATGTTCCCAGAGGACTTTTGTGTTTTTTTGCACGATCATAAATTATATACTTTAAAAAAAGCAAATTGTGGATATTAAGCATCTGTTGTCTTTTATATTTTCAGCTCATGCTACATAGTGATCAAAATGTGCCAGTTTAGGGCCGTAGCGCGCGCGCGCACATGCACATGCACACGCACGCGCACACACACACACCTATGTCTAAATCCAACCTATACTAAATGCACAAACTGACACTCACCAGAAGCCTCTATCAAATCTAGACGGAGGATCACACAAACTAACAGTAGCTTTATAGCTTGCTTTTGCCAACATCTCCTCTCCTCCCTCCAGCACAGGATATCTGGGTTTGCTTAAATAACACTGTTTTGATATGTAAAGGCTGGAACGGTGCCTTTGAAATGTGGGTCAGTGTACAATGCCGGCAGCTGCTGCCATCGCAACTTTACAGCCTGAAACCTGAGATGCACCTCGGTGTAAACCAATACTTTATGTCCGTTTTCTCAGCCTCTTTATGTTCACAAATGCCCACTTTTTTAGTTATTCATTTATTTTTATTGGCTCAACGGGTCATCTGATTATAGAGTGTCTACGTGATAGTATCAGGCATCCTTGCTATGTTAATGTGCTTGTGGACAGTCAAATTTAGATATCATGTTTAGAAAGAAAATAGGGAAGGAAAGCTCAATTACGGTCAAAAGCTGTACGCAAAGAAGATGATGTCATTGGTCAGACCTCACACACATTGCTATACAGCCCCCTCCCCCACACTCTTCATCTGCAGCAGAAACACACTCCGAGCTACAAAAACAAATATATGGATGTGTTTCTTCCACCACAGGCACTTTTGGGTATCTCGAAACTGAATTAGCTTACTTAGACTCACTCATTTGTCAAGTGTCAACAAACAACTGTCCAACAGTGGGGGTTTTTTAAGCCTAAAATGGCAAGATCAAATAACATTTTTACTATTTCTCCATGTGAAATAGCAGACGGATAAATAGATGATGTATTTGTGTAATGGTTGTGTTCATGGGAGGTGATATTAGCAATTTGCTGCAAGACATTTTGGATTTATACTTTAGATAGCAGAAGGTCTAAATTGAGATTATAACATTTGTTCATTTATTTAAATAATTAAATAAATACATAATAATAATAATGATAATAAAAATAATTATTATTATTATTAATTTTATAATTATTATTATCATATTTCACACCACACAAACCATATAATAACCTGTTGAACACCTCAAAACAATGTATAATTCAGAGTGTGCTACACACAGGTGAGTGGGTTGAACAAACCACCTTTCCTCTCCATATGCACTTTCTTATAAACACTCCAAGTTACAAAGACACAATAAAAAAGATGCACATTTTTCTTTGTCATTTAAGTTTATAACACACAACTTAATATCTTTAAACTAATTCGTTTTATTTACTATCTATGTAAGGATTTCGTTGGTTGTTACTGACATCTGGTGAAAATGTTAAGTCAACAGCACCTTTAGAAAAATGTTTTATGAGAAAAACCATGATGCGTTCAATACTTTTTTACAAGCGGTATGTATATTCATTCATTCATAAGGATTATAACCTTTGACTTTCATTATATGAACCAGCATGGACCTCGGTTTCGACTAAGAATCCGCTTTAATGTTCCACTAAAGATAAAATAATACTATAAATCCAAAATCAAACCAAAAGTGCTTCAGGGGTAGTTAATGTCTCAGTGCTCTTTGGGTAAGGGATTCATAAAGATAGACAACAAAATCATAAGTCCAAGGCACAACGACAGGGTTACTGTGATGAAGGCAAGCGTTGCCGTAACGCGTAGGTACTGTTTAATAGAATAGTCATGTTAACAAAGGCTTTTACATTTTTTCACTTACTATTCGAGTGCCTTGCACTTATGATTTCGTTGTCTATAAAATAATACTAATTTACATATTAGATAGCCTGAAGGTAAATAACTTTACAGCAAATTTAAATGTTTGAGTGGACTATCCTTTTAATTCTATATTTAAAAGACATCCTAAAAAAATTAAGGTCTTCTAAATATCCATCTATATATCTAAAAAAGGGTCTAAAAAAGACACTTTAATGTGACCTTCATGATTAAAAAGAAACAGGTTGAAATAACATTCAACCGTTGGTCCACAAAAGCACCTGCTGTAGTTCAAGTAACGTGTGTGTGTGTGTGTGTTCATGTTTTAATATCTCATAGCGGGACTCATGCGCACATACTCATGGGGACCTAAACTGAGGTCACAAAGGGTAATCATGCGTATAAATTACACATAATAAAGTATTTTGAAAATGTAAAAATGCAGATTGTTTCCTGTGGGGGTTGGTTTTAGGGGTGGGGGGACAGAATATACAGTCTGTACAGTATAAAATTCATCACATCTATGGGAAGTCCCCATAAAGCTAGCTGTACAAGTGTCTCTGTGTGTGTACTTGTTTATGTTGCTTATGAGGACACACAATTGAATAAAGACATTGATATGACCTAGTTGTACTATATTAAGGTGATTTACAAGGACATGCACAAGTCCTCGTAATACAAAACGCAAAAGAAATCATGCTTAACAGGGTTACCACAGGTTTGATCTGAGGGTTGAGTTCAGGGCTAGGGTAAGGCCATATAGTATGCAGTTTTTATAGTATAAAATACCTTAAGCTTTTGGAAAGTCTTCGTAAACCATATATGCAAGTCGGGGGGTGTGTGTGTGTGTGTGTGTGTGTGTGTGTGTGTGTGAAGTCCCCATAAAGCTAGCCGTACAAGTGTCTCTCTGTGTGTGTACTTGTTTATGTTGTTTACAAGGACACACAATTGAATAAAGACATTAATATGACCGAGTTGTACTATAGTAAGGTGGTTTAAAAGGACACAAACGAGTCCTAGTATTTCAAAATACTAAACAAAAATCATACTTAACGACCACAGGTTTCCTGTGAGGGTTTATGAGGACACAAAATTGCATAATGACATAATGACGAACATTTCACCTAGTTGTACTATATTAAGGTGGTGTACAAGGACATGCACAAGTTCCTGAAAACACAAAACAAACTATATTTATCATATTTAAAACAGGGTTGATATCATTTGCAGTTTTTACAGTATAAAATACGTTGCGCTTTTGAAAAGTCTTCGCAAATCATATATACAGGTGCCTCTCTGAGTGCTTGTGTGTGTGTGTGTGTGTGTGTGTGTGTGTGTGTGTGTGTGCGTGCGTGCGTGCGTGCGTGCGTGCGTGCGTGCGTGCGTGCGTGCGTGCGCGAAGGACACAGAACCCAAAGAAATGAGACAGAGGAAGATCACCTGAGGTCAGCAGGAGACTTTATGCCTGGATACCCTGACGCTGACTACTTTAAACTCAGGGAATAAAAAAAACGAGACAGAAACAGAAGAGACCGAACAGGAAAAGGAAACAAAGACAATAAGCAAAAGAGAGAGAGAGACAGTGTATGTCTAGAGAAAGGAAATTGAGACGACTGCAGAGCACACAAAAAAAACAAAACAAGCAATCAACAGTGATTAAAAAGTCCCACAAACACACTAAAGTTCCACCGGGAGCCGTACATCTCCATCTGTACAGTGCCATTCACACACTTGCCAGGATAAGCAAGAAGTTGGCGATCTAGGCCAAAAAAAAAAAAGAAAAAAGGAAAAAAAACAGTGGCATATTAACCGCAGCATTCTTGATGGAAGGAAACAGTATGATGTTAGACTGAATAAACAGGAGTACATCGCCACAGCCGAGCTCTTTTTTCCGTTCATAAATCGCGCTCATCCTTCGATGGCTCTAGCAGATCTGAAGGAAATGGAGTTGATCTCCGCTGAGCTAAACGCGGAGAAGAAGGTATTTAAGCGTCAGGAGTGTTTTGGCGAGGTGGTGGTGAGGGAAACTGGTGTTTGCAAATCGCTGCGCTAAATTTAACATGGCTCATCCAGCTCAATCTGTCTGTCTCCTTCAGTCAAGAGAAAAAGTGTTTTGATGGTGTTGGGAGGAAAAAAAAAAACTGCTCGGCTCTGGTGAAAGTGCTTACATACTGTAAACGCACTGGTGGTTTGCGGAAGTACATTCAGGAGTTGAAGGGATCACGTTATAGACTGCTCAATAATAACTTTTAAAGGGAGAGTTCATGCAAAAATGTTAAATATGGCTTTATTTACTTATCCTCCACTTGTTTCAAACCTGTTTGAGTTTAGATTTTGAACACAAAATCAGTTATTAATGCTTAAAGGTGCTGTATGTATGTTTTTGACTCCTCTTAAGCATAAAAATACTATAATATGTTTGCAGATATTTAAGAAACATGCTAAGTTAACATTCTTCTTTATCTGAAAAACAATGCTAAAGTCAGTTTTTCTGCTTTGAAAATGTGTTTGTTTTGGTTCTTTTAAACCGTCCAATGCCAGTTTAGCCAATTATATTTCAGCACCCTGGGTTGCCTTAATGGAAAACAGCATATTTCATTCATTCAGTCAGGAAGGCTCTCAAAGTATGTGTCTGTGACCGAAATGCGACCTCCAGTGGACAGTAGCAGCCCCGAAAAGAGAAGCAGATTCAGAGTTCCATATTAGGTGGTTATTAATTAGCAAAAAATATAAATATTACGAACGTAAACATTAGGTGAGCAGGTTACATTGTAACCCCGTGTCCTAACAACATGCTACGTGACGAGATTTGCAGCGATAAGCAATTTGGTTGTTTGCACCAGACGAAACACAACAGAAATCTAAATACAGCCATTCAGAAGCACAGAATAGTGCACCTACTGCATTCCAACGAAATGGTAAGATTTATAATCTAATTAATACACATTAAACCTCTTTAACAGTATTAAATGCACATGCTAAATCACTGATATGTTGGTGTCGTCAATCTGGCAACCTGCGCTTGTGTGCGTTTTGAACCATGTGTGCAATACTTACAATACTTCAAACTTACATACTGCACTTTTAAGCCATACACTTCTATAACATGCCGTTTCCTACTATTGATGGCAATGGATGCAGTTTACCAACACCAACCCCGCACTGGGAAGCACCCATACACTCTAGCATTCACACCCATACAGTACAATACAGCCAATTTAGCTTATTCAATTCAGCTATAGCACATGTCTTTGGACTGTGGGGGAAACCGGAGCACCCAGGCTACCAGCACTACCCACTGCGCCACCATGTCACCCTCAATTCCATTCAGTTTTAGCAAAAAAAAAAAAAAAAAGTATGCTGCTTAATGTTTTAAACTGTATTGTCTTTTTATATTGTTTTAATATATTTGAAAGGAATAAAATGGCACAGAAAAAGTAGACTAACCATAACAACAAGCAAAACATGTGAAAGAACGCAATAAACAAACGCCATAAAATTATATTAGAAATAATAAATAACACTATAAATTAGGAAAAAATCAATTTCAATAAATAAAAAGTAAAAATAAAAATGACAAACAAATGGATGATTTTCCATATTTTTGGGGGTGAACTATTCTTTAGAGCAGTGGTTCCCAAAGTGGTGGTCGGGACCCCCTGGGGGGTCACGGGACAATGACAGGGGGTCAACTTGGTGATTTCCAACAGTCAAATAAATTTACTAGAGTGACCATATTTTATCCATAACCCACAGAAGATAAAAATAGTAGTTAATAGTTACATAAAAAAGCAAAAACATGCAAATAAAAAACCATCTGCCTTTTATTTTATTTTTTCCATAGGATTGGTGTGTTTACGTTAGATTAACAACACAGCAATAGCGTCAGCTGCAGCAGATTGATTTTATAGCACCAGGTTAAACTTTCTGACACCTTTATGGCTATCAAATAAATTAAAAATTAATACAGGCCACAACTGAACATTGAGGATGATCCCTGAGTGGCGGTCTCCAAATTTAAACCAAGAATAGACTTGAGTTGAAAATATTGTGCCCAGCAGTCTCATTAGATGAGGTTAATAATAAATTAAACAAATGAATAACTCATTCATTCATTCATTTTCTTTTCGGCTTAGTCCCTTTATGAATCTGGGGTCACCACAGCGGAATAACCCGCCAACTTATTCAGCATATGTTTTACGCAGCGGATGCCCTTCCATCTGCAACCCATCTCTGGGAAACATCCAAACACACTCATTCACACACATACACTACGGACAATTTAGCCTACCCAATTCACCTATACCGCATGTCTTTGGACTGTGGGGGAAACCGGAGCACCCAGAGGAAACCCACGCAAACACAGGGAGAACATGCAAACTCCACACAGAAATGCCAACTGACCCAGCTGAGGCTCAAACCAGCGACCTTCTTGCTGTGAGGCAATCGCAATTATAGCCTATGGTTGTTAGACTGTTGCACTTTTTTGTGTTGTCAGCATGCTCGTGTTTATATAGGCCTATTTTTGTGTGTGCAACATTTTTATATTTATAACCACCTCCAAGAAATGTGCGGGTAGCGAGTCCCTAGCATTGTTATTTTGGGGGTCGCGGGCTGAAAAGTAAAGGGACCCCAGCCTTAGAGCTTTAATTGACTAGTTTGACTTTTTACTATCACTATTAACACTACTATTCAACTCAACTGAAGGAAACAGTTTAGAATAAAATGGCATAAATAAAATGAATAACAAAAGTAAAAAGCTGAATTTCCATGACCTATTAACTTTATTTATCATGTTAGAGCGGAGAAGGCATTGCAACTTAAATTTGTCAAGACTTCCGATCTTATTCACTTCTATTTAGCTTTAGCCAAATAAATAAATAAAATAAAACAAATTACGCTGCTTGACTAATTTGACTTTTTTTTTATTACTATTATTAACACTTTTATTAATTCATGAAAATTCCATAAAAAGGAAACGGTTCAGAATAAAATGACATAAAATGTAAATAATGATAAAAGTATAGATGATAACAGAAATGGAAAAAGAGGTTTAAAAAGTCTTAATAATTACAAAAAAAATGGCTATTGTGAGACAAAAACATCCCCTTGAGAGATTAAAATTACGAACTGAAACCTAAACTGTTTTTGTTGTTGTTGTTGTTTGCTAGTCCTGTTGTTTTTTTGCATTGCCACTGCCTACATAATTACAACGATGTGAATTGCCTGGCTGCACTTTGAAAGGTCAGTGTCAAACTGGGTCAAAGTTGAACAAAACTGAACTCTGAGCGCATCATGTTTTTACGCTTGACCTGCACAACGCACAACACTAGCCTGATGCTTCACTCAGTATAGAGCTCAATGCATTGGACAATGTAGACAAAAGTAATATCTACATAATACATTTTACGTAAGGTTTACATTACATATACATTATACACTTTAGTTATGAAAGAGGAAGAAAATCCCTTTTCTCCTCATATAATCAAAATGACATAATTCCTTTAAATTCAACATGAAATGAAAACATACTCTACACTTTTAAAAAACTGAGTGGTTGCAAATAAATAAGATTACTGAAGTATGTTTTATATGTTAACCCTCTGGGGTCTAAGGGGATTTTGGCGCCTTCGGGGGCTTTGGATGTGCTCTGATATGTGTGCTTGCTTCTTCTACTTATTACATACCCTTGGCTATCATGTAATTTTACTTAATTCAGCACAAACTGGGCTTCAATGATATGTAACAACGATGGATGTATATGATTGCATTAAAAAAATAATACAGATTATGCATGGTTAGTATGTTTTAGTGAAATGAAAGTCACAAAAACCAAGGTCAAAAAACACATATTAAATATTTCCAAATAAGAACTTGTTGGCTAGAATATTTACTGCAAAATCATGTGAAAATCTTTATTTTCACTCTTTCTGCAGCAAGAATACAATCTTTTAAATTATTTAAACCTTTTTTTGTGTTGTCAAATGGGAAATATGCCATAAAATAGGGCCATGTATATTTAGCAGATGTATGCCTTAGGAGACAAAAGAACCTCCCCAGTCAATGCCAATGTTGGGTAGGGGGGCTTTTAGTCTTTTCACTTGTGTCATGATTAAATTAATGATTTACCTAAAAATCTAAATAATTATACTTAATGATATCCTGGCTCTTCCCACTTTGTAATAACAGTGAATGGCACCCATGTTTTTGAAGCTGCAAAAAACACATCTATCCATCCCTCCATTTATTCTAAAACAAATCCACTGGTTAATGATCCAGTAGGTCAAAAACAGAGAGGTTGCAAATAAAAAAAGATTGAAATATGTTTTATATGTTAACCCTCTGAGGTCTTAGGGGATTGTGGGGCTCTGACATTACTCATTACATACCCTTGATTATCGTGTAATTTTATTTAATTCAACACACACTGGGCTACAATGATATGCAACAAAGATGGATGTATGTGCTTGCATTAAGAAATAATAAAGATTATGTGTGGTTCAAACTTTCCACTTAAAAAAAATAAATGTCTTGATTAATAATTTACCTATAGTTCTGAATCCCATGTTTCGGAAGCTGCAAAAAGAACATCCATATATCCATCCATCCATCCATCCTAAAATTAATCCACTGGTTAATGATCCAGTAGGTTAATGAATGCTTTCTGAAGTGAAGCAAAGGGTTTTTGTATAACAAATTTTGTTTTTAATTGATAATTTATTCCATTTAGTTTATGTACTGCCTTCAGGGATCTATTAAATGGATAATTTATTCCATTTAATAGATCCCTGCTTCCTGCTTTGCTACTGTTCGGACGTCTCTGCCTACTGCTCCGCGCTTTGCACTCTTGCGTTTTATATTTTATACTCTAATTTTAACTCGAGCCTATCAGCACAGTGCTCAAACGGCACAGCTTGAAGATCAACATCGAATCTACAAACAGTCTGGAATACAACTTTACTAACAAGAAGGGAATTTTCGACAAAACAATCCTCCCGCTACCAGCTACTTGCATTCCTGAGACGGGTAAACACGGCTGTGAAAATGCCTCTGGATCGGATTAATTCAGAATCTCACCGCTGCACAAACTGCCACAAACTTCTACAAAAGATTGCAGTTCTGGAAACAAAGTTACTTGCGATCCGACCAGAAATGCCGGATCACACAGGACCATTTCATTATGGACCTTCACAGCAGAAAGCCGGTGAGTCCTGTAAATCTACTCCAGCTACTGTTTTGAGCACAGAAAAACAGAATGAAACTGTTGAAAATGAACATGATAACCAATGGCATAAACAAGGCGCGAGACCAAAGGGTACTCGCGGGGTCAAATCACGAAGATCATACGCTGCTGCATTAGCGTCTTCTACCCCAAATACAGCTCGGACTCAAATACAGCTTCAGAACAGATATGAAACTTTGAGTAATATGGGTGAAGAATCCCCAAATGCAGTCAGACAGAGATCGCATGACTCAGCAGCTTTTTCTGCATGGAATGGAGGCTCAAGGCTAACTAGACAGCGGCATTCTGCTCCGATCGCAGCCGAGATAAGGACATTGATTGTTGGAGATTCAATAATCAGGAATTTTAGGAGCAGAGCCACAATGACATACTGCTTCCCTCATGCAACAGTTTCTGATGTAAACAAAGAACTTGAGAAAATTCTGAAGAAGCACAAGACTGCAAAACGGATTATCATCCATGTGGGGAAGAATGATATTCGGAAGGAGCAGTCAGAACTGCTCAAGAGAGATTTCTGTGAGCTCTTGGAAAGAGTTGAAAGATTGAAAATTCAGCCGTTCATCAGCGGACCACTCCCTGCAAGAGGGACAAATATGTTTTCACGGCTTCTTGGCCTAAATGCATGGCTGCAGAAAACATGTAACAGGAAAGGACTGAATTTCATTGACAACTTCAATCTCTTCTGGAATCAAAGACAACTGTTTACATCAGACGGCCTTCATCCAAACAAATTTGGTGCAAAAGTGCTGAAGGACAATATCTATTTCTGCCTCCATCATCCATCGACTGTATGTGCCACTGAACTCAACCAAAATGGCACACGAATGACGAATGACCACAGGACTTCAAATCAGCTCCTGAGTGGACTTGGGGCTGACGCATCTCACAAGGACAGTGATAACGCCACGCAGTCAAAACAACCACTGCACATAGAAACATTGCCGCCTGCACCCTGCACACTGAGCCCAACACAGATAGACTGTGACGCATCAGAACAACGTCAAGACTCAGTTCTCACCAATGATCTTCAGGAAAATAGCCAGGACAATATATTTCAGCAGCCAGAATCTCCAGAGCCACAGCTTCTGTCACCAGACACGCTCTCATTGTCATCTTGCTCACCTCTCTTGGGTTTTTCAAAAAAGATGGAGGAACTGGTGTTTGCTGGAACCAAACTTTCACACTCCATTGCTGCAAGCCCCCAGTTATCAACCAAAAAGCGGCTTGCTCCACAACCACCTCTGACTCCACCTGGAAGACCACCTCTGAGCCCACCTGGAAGAGCCCTCCGACTCTTGCCACACCGCCAGGGCCCAAACAACGCCCCATCTTCAGCTGGTGAACAAAACAAATCTCATTGATGTGTGTCGGGTGCCTGCTTAGATAACAGTATGTTTATCAAATGTTTACAGAACAAGCAGGAACCCAGTGTGCCTGTAGCTCTCTCTACGCAGATATATGTTGTATTACGTGACAGAAAATCAAAGCCCTCTTCAAGCCATAGAGCAAATCATTCAAATCTGGTGTACATTAAATGTAAATCTGAGACTACTGTAGGGAAAACAGCTAAAACTGTTAAGTTAGCACTTTTAAACATCCGATCACTAAACAATAAGTCACTTCTAGTCAATGATTTTATCAGCACAAATTGCCTTGATTTTATGCTTTTAAATGAAACTTGGCTTGATGACAGCTGTAGTGCAGCAGTCCTGAATGAAACCGCCCCGGCAAATTTTGACTTTATGAGTGTTTGCAGAGCCAATAGGAGAGGTGGAGGCATTGCTGCCCTGTTTAAAGATGTCTATGAGTGTAAACAAGTGTCATTTGGTGACTATTTGTCCTTTGAATATCTGAGTATAGCACTAAAGGGTGCTCCACGCATCTTACTGATCATTATCTACAGACCTCCAAAATATTCTCCAACTTTTATTGATGATTTTACAGAGCTGCTATCAATAGTAACCTCTGAATTTGACCATTTTACTATTGCTGGGGATTTTAATATTCACATTGATAATCCAGAAATCAATGCTGCAAAAGAACTCATGACTGTTTTTAACACTTTTGATCTGACTCAACATGTTCAAGGACCCACACACAATCGTGGACACACTCTAGATTTAATTATAACTAAGGGTTTACACATTTCATCGACTGTTGTTAAGGATGTTGCACTATCTGATCATTTCTGTATTCTCTTTGATATATTGATCACTCCAGCCATTGAAGACAGATCTGTGTCTGTCAGAAAGAGATGCATAAATGAGAACACTAGTGAGCAGTTTATGAAGGCCATATCGCTAGCACCAAGCATATCTGCACACTCTGTTGACTCTCTCCTTGATTTGTTTAACTCTAAAGTTAAGAATGTCATAGATGACATTGCTCCTGTTAAAGTCAGGAAGATGAGTGGGAGACAGAAAGCACCTTGGACAAGGTCAACAGCGGTAAAGATGATGAAAAGACAGTGCAGAAAAGCTGAGCGTATGTGGAGGAAGACTAAACTAGTAGTCCATTATAACATCTATAAAGACAGTCTTCATGCTTTTAATGTGGAATTAAACATTGCTAGGCAGACTTTCTTTTCAAACCTTATAAACAGCAACCTAAATAACGCTCACACCCTCTTTACAACGGTAGAGAGACTCACAAACCCCCTCGGTAGGATTCCCAGTGAACTACTCTCTGAAAGCAAATGCAATGAGTTTGCTCATTTCTTTACTGATAAGATCAATAATATCAGGAAGGCAATCAGCTCATCCAATCAGCCATGTTGTGTCGACGTCACACAACCTCAACCACAACTTAAGAAATCAGACAGTATGTCTGATTTCATGGCAATTGATGATAAAATCTTAGAAGAGATTGTGCAAATTCTGAAAACATCAGCCTGCAGTCTTGACACGCTCCCCACATCATTCTTCAAAACGGTGTTTAACTGTTTAGAAATGGATCTTCTAAAAGTGGTAAATGCTTCACTTCTCTCAGGGACTTTCCCAAACTCACTTAAAACTGCAGTTGTTAAACCCCTCTTGAAAAAGAGTAACCTGGATAACACCCTATTGGGCAACTACAGGCCAATTTCAAACCTCCCTTTCATTGGCAAAATCATTGAAAAAGTGGTTTTTAACCAGGTTAACACATTCTTAAGCTCCAAGGGATGTTTAGACAATTTTCAATCTGGTTTCAGAGCACATCACAGTACAGAGAGCGCCCTTATAAAGATAATTAACGATATCCGCCTAAATACAGATTCAGGCAGACTAACAGTGCTGGTATTGCTTGATCTCAGTGCTGCATTTGACACTGTCGATCACAGCATACTTCTGGATAGGCTGGAAAACTGGGTTGGGCTGTCTGGGATGGTCCTTAAATGGTTCAGATCTTACCTTGAAGGGAGAGGTTACTATGTCAGTATAGGTGACCATAGGTCGAGGTGGACACCCATGACATGTGGAGTCCCACAAGGCTCAATTCTGGCACCTCTCCTGTTTAACCTTTATATGCTCCCACTGAGCCAAATAATGAGAAAGAACCAAATCTCCTACCACAGCTATGCTGATGACACTCAGATCTACTTAGCCTTACTACCTAATGACTACAGCCCCATTGACACCCTCTGCCAATGCATTGATGAAATCAACAGTTGGATGTGCCAAAACTTTCTTCAGTTAAACAAAGAGAAAACTGAAGTCATTGCATTTGGGAACAGAGATGAGGTTCTCAAGGTGAATGCGTACCTTGTCTCTAAGGGTCAAACAACAAAAAATAAGGTCAAGAATCTTGGTGTGATCCTGGAGTCAGATCTGAGTTTCAATAGTCATGTCAAAGCAGTAACTAAATCAGCATACTATCATCTCAAAAACATTGCAAGAATTAGATGCTTTGTTTCCAGTGAGGACTTAGAGAAACTTGTTCATGCTTTTATCAGCAGCAGGGTGGATTACTGTAACGGCCTCCTCACTGGCCTTCCCAAAAAGACAGTCAGACAGTTGCAGCTCATCCAGAACGCTGCTGCCAGGATTCTGACCAGAACCAGAAAATCAGAGCACATCTCACCTGTCCTCAGGTCTTTACACTGGCTCCCAGTTACATTCAGAATAGATTTCAAAATATTACTTCTTGTCTATAAATCACTAAATGGCCTAGGACCTCAATACATTACAGATATGCTCACTGAATACAAACCTAACAGATCACTCAGATCTTTAGGATCATATAAACTAGAAATTCCAAGAGTTCAGTCAAAGCAGGGTGAATCCGCCTTCAGCTACTGCGCCCCCCGCTGCTGGAATCAGCTTCCAGAAATGATCAGATGTGCTCCAACGTTAGGTACATTCAAATCCAGACTTAAAACATATCTGTTTAGCTGTGCCTTTACTGAATGAGCACTGTGCTACGTCCGACAGATTGCACTATTATGTCTTTCTTTTCTTTTTCATTCTTTTATAACCTGTTTTAACACATTTTAATCTGTTTTTATCTGTTTTCATATTATTATTATTATTTTATTTTTATTTTATTTTTTTTATACTTGTCTCTTTTATTCCTGTTTATGTAAAGCACTTTGAATTACCACTGTGTATGAAATGTGCTATATAAATAAACTTGCCTTGCCTTAAACTTGCCTTACTTTCTACTCACTGTATTATTTCACAATATTGTAGCTTTTATATTGTTTTTGATGCAAGAAACCCAGCATTGGCAAGCATTAAAATCCTACCAAACCAAACACCAAATCCAACAGCCTGCTTTCATTCTGGCACATCAAGTGCACTTTTCACAATCCCTCAAAGAAGTTTTCCACTTCCAGATTAAGCTATAAAACATGAAACATTGCAGAAGTAAACCAAAAACAACTGAATTACAGAAACTACTCTGCTTACCATTGCCCAATTATGTCTATTCAGAATGTGAACTCTCACAGAGCATTATGGGTATTCTCACAAAGCATTAAGAGTATTCTCTAGTAATTGAGTGTACATCTGTTGCACACTTGTTATTGTGGTGCATTGTGGGATCAATCGAGTGCTGTTCAGAACGTCCACTATGATTTTGGACACCACTACAAATGGCTGCTCCCTCTTTTTTTTTTTTTTTTTGAAATAGGTTAATAATCACCATAGTTCTCATAGTCTACTAGAGATAAACAGTTGAGTTAAATAAAATAAATAAATAAATAATAGAAATTCAATTCAGCTGATCCCTGGGGCTGGCTGGAGCTCTTTTAGCTTAGCTTAGCATAAATCATTAAATCGAATTAGACCATTAGCATCTCACTCAAAAAACAAACAAAAAACTGTTCTGTAGTTTTGGTACAGAAGTTCCCAGTTATGCCAAGTTCACACTGCATGATTTTTCTAATCGTCGGATCACCATTGTTTTCACACTGCATGACTATGGGGTAGCGTTCAGTTGCTGCTGCGTTCATACTGCATGATGGATCTGACAGGAAGATACACACTGCAGGACTACAAAACGCAACTCACGAGAAGTGATAAGATAATTCAAGATCACGTGTGGTACCCTGCAATAAATATTTTACATAATCGTAAACGCTGATTAACATTGAAAGGGCAAAAGGAAAGAAAAAATATGTTTGGGGAGCTGCAGGACAAAAAGAGAGAAAAAAATAGTTGGAGATTAATAAATTAATTTGCAAAATACCACTGCTGGTCAAGCAAATGCTTTGTTTCTGTTAAATGATATTGTGAAGCTTATTTATTCTGATATTGTGGTCTATAGCTCCTCCTCGAACTCTCCGCTGTCCTGTATCCTGGTCTCTCATTGACTGTTGGTCATCGTTGATGTGTTTTTCAGTCAGAACTCATTTCACACAGCATGATTTTGAATCATCGACAAGTCAAGATATTTAGCATGCCAAATGTTTCTGATTTGAGTTGAATGAGCTTTAGATAATTCACATTGAGTGATTGTAGATTGCATGAATGATCACCAATTTCACTAATCCTGTCGGAGAGAAAACATAATGGCTAAAATCATGCAGTGTGAACTCGGCATTAGCTTAGCATAAATAATTTAATCGAATTAGACCATTAGCATCTCGCTAAAAAAAAAGTGTATCTATCAAACTTTTAAAAGAATTGACAATTTTCCTATTTAAAGCTTCTGTAGTTTCTGTAGTCCCCATTTAGGTAACAGCGCTGCATAATATCACTGTGTCTGCTTGCAGCCATGGTAGGGCAGTATAGTTCCTTGATTATTACGCCAGAATGAGAGTATAGTTCCTAGCCATATCAGACTACAAAATATTCTGATATGTTCTTAAAGAGCCCCTATTATGGGTTTTTGAAAATGAGCTTCCATGTAACACAACTCAACACAACCAGCTTCCATGTAACACAACTCTAAGTGAATGAAAACATCCAGCTGAGGTTTACATCTTTAAATCTGAAAGTTCACTGTGTTTAAAACTATTGATTCTTTAACGAAATTGTCAACTCAGAGTCGAATGAATGAATTGAGTTGGGTTCGGATCTTTCGCTTGAATGCATTGACGTCGATACGGTACATCACCAAATATGTAATTCCAGATCCGGTAAAATGTGAACGCGCATTTCCCTTCAGACACTAGCAGAGCTCGGGACTGATCATGACGCTAAAATGACGATCACTGACAGATGGAGATTCAGCTGTGGGGAATAAAGGGTTAAAGTTCATTTTCACAACAAAACCACAGTATAGCCAACCTAGTGCTGTTTGTTCCTGTCATTTTTCTGATGATTGATACAATAACCTATGCTGCAGCACAGAATTCGCCGGCCGTTTGCTAATAAAAGGAGCAGCAGCAGAGACTATTATGTGTGGGATTTTGTCAGACTTTCACAGGGACTTTGTCAGTTACTGCTACAGTTCATATGGACCAGTTTCTTCTTCCTCCGGATCATAACATGTAAGTGTAATAAAAATTGTTGCCTCGTTTTGTGTAGTTTGCCAAATATGTGTTTAATTGTGTGTTATAATTTGTAAACGCTCCACGCGGCTTGTAATCACTTATCTATTATAGATCAGTGCTTGTACTGTATCTCTCGGGTTAAACCTTCATGGGGTTACTCACATATATCGCGTGCTTCTTCCTTTACCGATTTAAATGCGTTTCTGAACTCGCAATCCTCTGCTGTTTGTCGTTGCCATCAGCTGTTCCACACACACGCTGTGTGGTCAATTTTCAAAAAAGTTCAACTTTTGCCACTGTGTGGATTAATACTGAATGTGTGTTGTTGTTATTACTTGGGGTTAGTTTTAAGAGTAGAGTAATATGCTGGTGTTTAACTGCATTGCTTTATTGCATTCCTGCATTGGGCTCTCACATACTTTCGGCTACTTCATAGCCTTGGTGGGCATTTCTCTCTGTCTCGCGCTGAACGCAGTCGACCAATCGCAACAGACTGGGTCAACAAACCAATCAGCACAGATTAGCTTCGCACTAAGGAGGGGTTTGGGAACAAATGAATTGCTGAACGAATCATTAGGGAGTCGTTGGGATAATTAGGTAAAAATAAATACATATTATAAGACAATGAAAGTGTTTTTTGACTTTGCACGCATATCAGCCTGTTGTTGGAGACCCCCAGAACCAAAGTATGACCTTTACTTTGAAAATAGGGGCTCTTTAAATATTCTGAAAAATATTCTTTTCATTTTCCATCAGTCTAAGTAGACGATGTAACTACAGAATAGCCAAAGCTTTAAATAGGAAAATAATCAAAACTCTGTTTAGAAATTCTTGAACGAGATGCTAATGGTCAATCCGATTGAATGATTTATGCTCAGCTAAGCTAAAAGTGCTCCCGTCAGACATAGGATGAATGGATTTTAAAAAAAAAATGGTAAAACTCAACTGTTAAAACTCTAAGGGAAGTTGTAAAAAATTTGCCTATTTTAAATTAGTGATCCTTTGAGGCTGTGTTTCTCAACCACGTTCCTGAAGGATCACCAGTTTTGCACATTTACATGTCTCCTTAACAAAGGACAATTGATTGACTGAAAGACTTGTAATGGGCATGACAGACAAAGGAGACATCCAAAACATACAGTGTTGGTGGTCCTTCAGAAACACTGCTTTAAGATATAGGGGGCAATCCTGAATCCAACCAATCTTTGTTTATGATGCACTTGTTAAAGAAAAACTTTTTAAACTGTTGATTTTGCTATCAGATTGCTATAAAGGACAGCTATGTTACAAACTGCAAATAAGATATTTTTGGAAAACCCTTGGAAGACCTGCTCTTTTAAGCAATCCAGATCCACAAGCTGAAGCCACACAGGAGCCAGAGGAACTCTACATGCGGCCTGCAAGCGTCTACACATGTTCCTCAGCCCCCTCTATCAAAACAACACTCAAAGCCAAAAGAGCTGCCAAGCCGGACCATCTGCGTCTAATGATAAAAAAGTGCAACTGTCTCTCCAGCCATTAAAGTCCAAATAATTGGCTTTGACATGAGCGTGTATCGCCCACTGTCCAGTGTCACCGCTATTTAGCGCACATAAAAGACTGAGGCCGAGGGCAAAGGTCAGAACAGAGGCCACTACATCATTACAGGCAGAGCAGTGGCTCAGTATCAATAATGTCAGCTGACAGATATATCTATATGTAGAGGACATGGATGATTTGTTATCGCTGTGTCGTAAACAAGTTGAAACAATAAAAAACATTACATTTTAAAGACTGTTTTCAAGAAAGTGAACAATGTTATATATTAAAGACTGTATGTTATATTAACCTGAATTAATAATAATTAATATTCATATGTATATTCAAATACATTATAATATATCAATATTATAAAGATTGTATATGACAAATAACACATTTTTCATATATATATATATATATTATTATTTTTTTTTTTGTGGACTCTCGACCAATAATGTGCTGAAGCTAAGTAAGAACCGCCTCCCTTATTTCTATCTTATTTCTCTCTAAAAAAAAAGACGGGCAAACAAATTTATACATTTGGTAATGAAGAAATCAACAAATAAATAAACACATTTATAAATAAAGATAAAAATAAATAGAAAAACAAATAAACGTATAGCAATTTTAAAGAATAATATACAAATGAAATATTACAGCAGAAAAAAATAGTAAGATAATAGTAATAGAAGAAAAATAATTTAGGATTAAATTGAATTAAAATACAAAAAAATAATTAAAAATACATCTATCTATCCAGCCGTCCATCCATCCAACAATGCATATACTGTACTTACACACACATACACACATATACACACACAATGCATATTTATTATTGTAAATCTGTCCATCAATAATAAAAATAATAATATATATATACTGTATAATAAAAAAAGTTAATAAAAAATTAAACCAAGTTCCTTTTCATTCACCAAACTATGCAAAAACCCTGTTGCCAATTAATAATTAATGTGAATCCTAGTTATTGTAAATCTCAATCAAAAAATACAGTACATACAGTATAAAAAACATTTTGTTGCTGCTTGTTCAAACTACTTATTTAAAATGAGTGTAAACAACACAGTTCTTGAGATTTTTGGGGTAAACTTAATTGTTTTATGTTCAATCCACTTAAATTTGTTAGGCACAACATGAATAAATTGTGTGGAACCCTGCATTTTATTTACAGTGTACACAGTAAAAAATGCTGAGTTCCATACAATCGATTTGTGTAGCGACAACATGAAGAAATTAAGTTCATTTATTAGTTTTTACTAAAGTTAAGTGGATTGAACATGAAACTATTAAGCTGTCCGCTAAGAAACTCAAAAATTATGTTGTTTGAACTCATTTTAAATATGTAATTAGAATTTTTTTAGTGCATGTATCTTTAAAAAAAATAATAATAATAATAATATCTCATTACAATTTTCTTTTTTAAACCATAAACCATTTGTATTGCATCCCTGGCAAAAAAATAAGGATATTTTATCATCATAGTGCTATTGTTAATCATCCAGGTATTTTGGGCAGGGCTGCACGGTGGCTCAGTGGTTAGCACTGTCGCCTCACAGCAGGAAGGTTGCTGGTTCGAGTCCCGGCTGCACCAGTTGGCATTTCTGTGTGAAGTTTGCATGTTCTCCCTGTGTTGGCGTGGGTTTCCTCCGGGTGCTCTGGTTTCCCCCACAGTCCAAAGACATGCGCTATAGGTGAATTGAAAAAATGAAAATTGGCTGTAGTGTATGAGCGTGAATTAGAGTGTATGGGTGATTCCCAGTACTGGGTTGCAGCTGGAAGGACATTCGCTGTGTAAAACATATGCTGGAATAGTTGGCAGTTCATTCCGCTGTGGCGACCTCTGATATAAAGACTAAGCCGAAAGAAAATGAATGAATAAATGACTGAATGAATGAATGGCCAAACCGGCTTCACTGTCAGATTTACAAAATTGTTTTAAGATAAGTGGTTCCAAACAATTTATATGGGCTGAAATTAAACAAACAAATTAAATCTGTTAATGTTCAACTTAATTTGTTTGTTTAAATTTAGCCCATATAAATAATTTGCAACCACTTACTTAAAAAAAAATTAGTAAATCCAATGACTCATTTTTTTCAGTGCAGAAGGTGAGAATAAAGACACAATGTGAGAACAAAAAGGCTGAAAAGCACAGCGGACGGACTAATCACGAATGCGAGTGTGAGCTTCCGTGTGTGAGTGGGTGGAAATGTTTCAAAAGACACAGACGGAAACAGAGATCCACTTGACTGAATGATCCGCAACACCATCTAATTTCATTTTACAGTTCCCACCCGAGCTGATGAATAATGGAAAGGCGTCTGATCTGAGGTCAGTCCTAAAGGGGCTGCTTTTTGTTCCTGTCTGCAATCTGCACTGACACACTGACTCCAGAACAAAGAGTTTGAACGGCTTCATGTCCTCACATCTGAGGTCACACGAGTCGTCAGACGTGGAGCGGAGCACCATCTAGTGGATGCTTTCAGATCTGCCACGGCCAATGTTCATCAATTTATTAATAACTCATTTCTAATAACTGATTTATTTTATCTTTGCCGTGATGACAGTACATAGTATTTGACTAGATATTTTTCAGCATACTAGTATTCAGCTTAAAATGCTATTTAACTAGGTTAATTAGGTTAATTAGGCAAGTTAGGATAATAGGCAAGTCATTGTATAACAGTGGTTTGTTCTGTAGACAATCGAAAACAAAAATTGCTCAAGGGGGCTAATAATATTGACCTTAAAATGATTTAAAAAATAAATAAAAACAGCTTTTATTCTAGCCAAAATAAAACAAATAAGACTTTCTCCAGAAGAAAAAATATTATCGGAAATACTGTGAAAAATTCTTTGCTCTGTTAAACATCTTCTGGGAAATATTTGACAAAGACAACAACAATTTGAGGGCTAATAATTATGACTTTAACTGTATGGGACATAAACAAGGACTGGATCTAAGCATGAACCATTATTGTAGGATATAATTCTCATTGCGCGTCAACAAAGGA
>CAIGQW010053631.1:26257345-26270085 GCA_903798125.1 Danio choprae | reverse complement strand
CCACAAGTCCAAAGACATGCGGTATAGGTGAATTGGGTAAGCTAAATTGTCAGTAGTGTATGTGTGTGAATGAGTGTGTGTGGATGTTTCCCAGTAATGGGTTGCAGCTGGAAGGGCATCCGCTTCGTAAAACATATGCTGGATAAGTTGGCGGTTCATTCCGCTGTGGCGACCCCAGATTAATAAAGGGACTAAGCCGAAATGAAAATGAATGAATGAAAAAAATCACGAGGCGTCTTCATGTTTGTGACATGAAACTGCTTGATTTTCTGTACAAAGCTGCAAAACAAACTTCAAGGCCATTTGCTACATTTCATTTCAAGGAATAAAGAAAAAGTTAAATGAACTTTCTGTAATACGCAAAATATTTCTAATAATAATAATAATAATAATAATAATAATTATTATTATTATTATTATTATTATTATTATTATGTGCTGTAAGAAATATTTATATTTGCAGCCAGCGAGTTGCTTAAAACTTGTAATATGAAAACCGAAAATTCCCATTATAAATATTATGTACTGTAAACCGCACAATCCACTAACACTGAAAGCCATGCAAATATAAGCAAACACTTTACTGTGTATGCACAAACTTGTAGTTAGAATAATACAATCCTATCTTTAAAATTAAGAACATGTAAATATTATAAATTATATATTTTCTTTTCTCATAAATTTGTGCAACAATTGAGTGCGTGCTACAAACAATCGTATAAGCCCAAAACAAAACAAAAAATTAGATAACCATGTGACATTAATTGTATGTGTGAACTTTGCATATAGAAACATTCATTTATTCATTTTCTTTTCGGCTTAGTCCCTTTATTAATCCGGGGTCGCCAAAGCAGAATGAACCACCAACTTATCCAGCATATGTTCTACACAGCGGATGCCCTTCCAGCTGCAACCCATCACAGGGAAACACCCATACACTCTCATT
This sequence comes from Danio choprae, assembly GCA_903798125.1. Taxonomy (NCBI): domain Eukaryota; kingdom Metazoa; phylum Chordata; class Actinopteri; order Cypriniformes; family Danionidae; genus Danio; species Danio choprae. Next base: position 26,269,139 of record CAIGQW010053631.1, on the reverse strand, counting down.
CACACTCATACACTACGGACAATTTAGCTTACCTAATTCAGCTATAGCGCATGTCTTTGGACTTGTGGGGGAAACCGGAGCACCCGGAGGAAACCCACGCCAACACGGGGAGAACATGCAAACCCCACACAGAAATGGCAACTTAATTTTTTTTTTTTGCAACCAAATGTACCCAACGTATAACATGATGCAATATCTCCAATGAGCTTGGGTTGACAAAAGCACATACTTCTATCAGAAAACAAACCGCAACCAACACAGAAAACAGACATTTGCTTAACATAACAGACAGGGATCTGCAAGTCCAATACCTCTGTTTGTTCTGGGGCAGAGCTTTGGAGTCCACGGCAAACATCTTTGACACAAAGACGATTACAGGCGCCGTCTCATCAGCAGAACAATCTAGAAATGCTGCAGGGGATAAACACACAGAGCAAACAGATTAAAGAGGAAATCATATTTAATGGCAGAAACACTGTAGTAATTGTACAATTCGGACGTTGAACACAATACGGATGGGACACGGTTGTGGTCTTTTCATATGAATACAAAACCAAACTACATTTCACACCCAAGTGCCATCGGAAATGACTTAAAAGCGTGATATTACAAACTGTAAGCCAGAATTGAGGAGCGCTTCTCTTTTTTTAAATACATGAGCTCAAAGAAAACTCAGCCCGAGGCCACACGGTATTAAAAGCATCCTGCTATTACACAAACTCTTGTCGAAATTGTGTGAACGCTGGAAAAACAAATGCCCACAGGCAACTTTTAACACTGTCGACTGCAAAAGTCATTTAATAAACAACAGGTTCCTCAGTCCAGCACTTTAGATGGGATGAAGAACATGTTTATCAATAATCTACTTTCAGCTATATAGGGTTCTTCAGCAGCTATACGGTCTTTGAAGGTTAAAATAGATCCTAATGTTTCGATAAAACTTCTGTGGATCATTACAATTAATTTTGCAGTCATTAAAGCAATACAGCTGTTTTTTTTAAATAAGCTTTGTGATGCTTCTAAGAAATTAGGAGGTGAACATTTTTTGACTTTAAATTATACCTTTACTAAACTATTTGAATCCCTTATATTAGTGCTCTCAAATGACTACATAAAAAATATTACTTAATTACAAACAAAAACGTATAAGTGTTTTTAGGTGACACGGTGGCTCAGTGGTTAGCACTGTCACCTCACAGCAAGAAGGTCACTGGTTTGAGACCTGGCTGGGTCAGTTGACATTTCTGTGTGGGATTTGCATGTTCTCCACATGTTGGCATGGGTTTCCTCTGGGTGCTCCTGTTTCCCCCACAGTACAAAGACATGCGCTGCAGGTGAATTGAATAAACTAAATTGGCCGTAGTGCATGTGTGTGAATGAGTGTGTATGGGTGTTTCCCAGTACTGGCTTGCAGTTGGAAGGGCATCCGCTGTGTAATACATATGCTGGATGAGTTGGGGATTCATTCTGCTGTGGCGACCCCAGATGAATAAAGGAACTAAGCTGAAGGAAAATGAATAAATGTAATTAGTTTTTTATTAAATTATATTGATTTTGGATGTTTGAATGTTTATATTTAAAAACAAAAATAAACAGACAAAAAATACTGAGGCAGGCAATCATTTTTGCAGTCCATTCAGCATTTGATGCCATGACTTTGGCATTTTCAGGTCTTAATTTGTTGAATTAAGATTCCAAAAAGCATTTTCACACCAATGCCAGAAAAGAACTGGTTTTGAAACACCAAGAAAAGTTCCTTTTTTTCAGCATAAACAAATTTAAAGGTATTTTACAATGTTAAAACCTTGAATGTAAAGATCTCACAGATCTTCTTTATGGAACCATTAATGCCAGTAAAAAACTTTAATTACTAACAACGAAGTCAGATTTTCTGATAAATTTGCTCAGAAATAACTGTGAAATATGTTTCCACATTTAAAACATGAGTGCATTTTCATTTTTTTTTATTTTGCACTTGAAGATTTTACACTACCTGATAAAAGTCTTGTCGTCTATCCAAGTTTTAGGAACAACAAATAATAACTTGACTTCTAGTTGATCATTTGGTATCAGAAGTGGCTTATATGAAAGGCAAAGGCCTCTAGATTACGCTTACTTTACCTAAATAAAATATGATCATGCCTTGATTTTGAATTATTCAATTAGGACAGTAAGGTCTGAGTTTGCTTAGACAAAAGTCTTGTCACTTAACAGAAATAATGTACAGTATAAAATATAAAATCATGGTGCAGTGGAAAAAGAATTAATATTGTGTATGACTCCCATGAGCTTGGAGGACTGCATCCATACAACTCTGCAATGACTCAAATAACTTATTAATAAAGTCATCTGGAATGGCAAAGAAAGCGTTCTTGCAGGACTCCCAGAGTTCATCAAGATTCTTTGGATTTATTTTCAATGCCTCCTCCTTCATCTTACCCCAGACATGCTCAAGAACATTCATGTCTGGTACCTGGGCTGGCAAATCCTGGAGCACCTTGGCCTTCTTTGCTTTCAAGAACTTTGATGTGGAGGCTGAAGCATGAGAAGGAGCGCTATCCTGCTGAAGAATTTGCCCTCTCCTGTGGTTTGTAATTTAATGGGCAGCACAAATGTCTTGATACCTCAGGCTGTTGATGTTGCCATCCACTCTGCAGATCTCTCGCACGCCCCCATACTGAATGTAACCCCAAACTATGATTTTTCCTTCACCAAACTTGACTAATATCTGTGAGAATCTTGGGTCCATGCGGGTTCCAATAGGACGTCTGCAGTATTTGTGATGATTGGGATGCAGTTCAACAAATGATTGATCAGAAAAATCGACCTTCTGCCACTAAAAGTCAAGTTATCATTTGTTGCTCTTACAACTGGGATCGATGACTAGACTTTTGTAAGGTAGTGTAGATTTGGGATGTTTACATATTTGAAAACAACAATCACTTTTGATTACTACTAAATTATTTCAGAGAATAATCCCTTTTGACCAATCTAATACGGTTTAACACTTTGATTTGTGCAAGATTGAATTGAGACTTTTTTTGAAACCCTTAAAAAAGGGGATACATAACAAAATGCCACCACCATACAGCTTAAAATAAGTCCCAATTCGATCCAAACACAGTTCACAAAGCAGGTGCTGCAGACCCACGGTGCTTCCAGTGGGCAGAAAGTGCTAGAAACGATATAAAAGAGCACATGTGCGCGGTAGTTTTCAAAGCGCTGTATTCACAGATGGAGTCTGGAGGAAATGCTGTGTGAATCACATCCTCTGCTGTAGCCGTGAACACACACTCACCTTTTTTTAGCTCCTGCGTCTGGTCGGGCAGAGAGTCGAACCTGCGAGCTCCTACGCTCATCAGCTTTTCCACTCGCTCAGCCGAGATCTCAGCTGGGCTGGGCAGCTTTTCACACACCATCGCTGAGTAACACAGTCAAAGAAAACACACACTCGCCTGCCACTGCACTAAATAAAAACCCAAATGTTTTATTAATAAATGGTCAGTGAAAAGAGCTGACGAAAAGAAAGCGTTGCTTGTCAGTCTCAGGGTATAAATGGAAATATTGCAGAGACATGCCTTTTAACAGTATTTCTGTCCAATTAAATAGTTTAAAAGGATGTTTGTTTGTTTTTTGTTTATTTATTAAAGTCATTTAAATAATAATTAATAAACAGAAAGGTTTCAAATATTAAAATATAAATATATAGATATAGATATAAAATTCATTCATATTCATTTTCTTTCAGCTTAGTCCCTTTATTAATCTGGGGTTGCCACAGCGGAATGAACCGCCAACTTATCCAGCATATGTTTTACGCAGCGGATGCCCTTCCAGCCGCAACCCATCACTGAGAAACATAAATACACTCATTCACTACGGACAATTTAGCTTACCCAATTCACTATAGCGCATGTCTTTAGCACCTATAACCCACGCCATCACAGGGAGAACATGCAAACTCCACACAAAAATGCCAACTGACCCAGCCGAGGTTCGAACCAGCGACTTTCTTGCTGTGAGGCAATCGTGCTACCCACTGCGCCACCGTGAGGCCCATAGATATAAAATATTTATATAATATAACATTTTGTTATATTTTATATTAAACTAGAATAAATATTGTTTAATATTGGACAATTAAAATAAGTATGTTTTTAATTCTCTTATTGGCAGAATAAAGATACAAATAGATGCATGTATATAAGCATATTCAAATACATTATTATCAAATACATAAAGGTTTCTTTTGTATTTTTATTATGCAATTCTTTTCCATTAATTTGGTCCATCCTCAATATAAAATATATAAAAGCAATAACAATTTAAAAATAGGAAAAGTAAGTATTGATTTTATTCAGACTTCAAAAAAATTGTTTATACTACAATTAAAACGCAAAAGCTTGTGTCTGCAATAATTTAAATGCAACTGTTTCCCTAAAAACCAGCTACCAGTTCCAGCTACTTTCCATTCATAAATGAAACAACAACACGTAAAAGCATAAAACACCTGCCAAACGGTCCAAAATTGCACATTTGCGAAGTATTTTTAGAAACACTTAAAAATTTTTATTTTGTATTTTGTTTATTTATTGATTGATTGATAGATTGATTGATTGATTGATTGATTGATTGATAGATTGATTGAGTGATCTTAATTTGGTCCATCCTCAATATAAAAATAAGAAGAGTAAATATGGATTTCATTCCAACTAAAAAAATTGTTTATACTACTACTAAAACGCAAATAGGGATGCAACGATTAAACAATTTCACTATTAACCGTGCTTTAATTCGTCACGGTTAATTGATCATAAAAGCTTCTCAACACCACGTTTCTGTTGCACGGAACAAAACTGCTGCAACTAAACAAAGTTATGCGCTAGTTTAAAGTTCCGAGCTTGTACACCGAGTCTAATACCCATGCACACTGGATTAACTACTGGATTAACTAAGGGTTGTTCACATATTGTGCCTTTTGCGCATGCAAGTTCGTTATTTCCAATGGAGGCCAAGATTGGGAGCTACGCACACACGACACACAAGCGGCAACATGCTCACTTAATTTATTTATTTATTGCTCTGTCATTTATTTTCAGTGTAAAATGATCACTTGTTTGAATGCCTAAAAACATTTTTTGTTACTTATTTTTAAGTCCGAAGAGAACTGGACTATTGTTTGTTTTTTATTAATATTTCGTGCTGTATTATTTGGTTACTGAGCAGCAAAAAATAACACTTTAAAATATAAGGAGTTTTCATGTGATTCTTTAAACTAGTAGAGTTTTGAAATTAATGATAACCGTGAAACGCTTGTGTCTGCAACAAATAAAAACAAAGAGTTCCAACTACTTTCAATTCACAAATGAAACAACAACACGCAAAGGCATAAAACACCTGCCAAATGGTCCGAAATTGCACATTTTCTAAGTATTTTGAGAATCGCTCGATTGCATGTTTAAGGAAACAACAGGCATTTTACCAAAAGCGTTAATGGCAGTGGCGTGTGGCTGCGAGCACCTGTCAGCGCAGTAATGGCGAGGCGTGTTTGTGCCAGTCATATCGCCACAGAAGAAGTGGAGTGTGAACGCTCGGTGCAGCTGCTGAGATCACGGCGGGACGGGGTGATGTTGAGGAGGTGGACAACGCCAGTCAAACGCAGAATGCTGATGAAGATAACGTCACTGTGTAATTAGTGGTGGACGTTTCTGGAAACTATAGTCTGAAATTTAGACATTTTGGACAGGGTGAGACAGGATCAAGAGGCTAATCCTGTTTATGTAATATATGTATATATTTATTTACTCAACTCTTGTACTGTTTTTTTAAGGTCTGCTGAAGCATCTTGAAACGCAGCTTTATTTGATGTGTGGTGAAGAATTTGATTGGTCAGAAGATCTGATGAGAAGATTTGAAGTTTGAGGTGACATCCTAAAAATTGTATCCTATTGGTGAAAGTAAGACATTGCTAATAATTTTTTTTTCCCTGGAAATAATATTTCTAAAGGAGCTGTTGACATGGAATTGAACCAGATTTTGGTAAAAACCCGAACAATACAAACATAAAAATAAGAAATCTGAAAAATGAGTTATGTGTAATAACAATGGAATGACACAAGGAGAAAGCACTGAACTACTGAAACGTATTTAATACTTTATATAAATGTCTTTTTTGGTGATGGCAGCTTAAAGACGCCTCTCATATGGAGAATGAAGTCACATGAATTGCTCAGGTGAGAGTTTTTCAAAGATTTTAACAGAGTGTAAAAATTTTGATGGTTCTGTGGGTCTCGTCTATCAAATCTGATCTTTATTTTGTATTTTCTATTGGATTCAAGTCAGGTGATTGGCTGGGCCATTCTACAGCTTGATTTTCTTCCTCTGAAAGCATTTGAGAGTTTCCTTGGCTGTGTTTTGGATCATTGTCTTGCTGAAATGTCCACCCTGGTTTCATCTTCATCATCCTGCTAATGTAGATGTTGGACTGAAGCAGCGAATATTCATTTATAGTGACGAAGGGCAGAGGGTTACTAAAAAACTACTGAGAGATTTCAGCTGCTGTCTGGGCTTTCACTGCCTTTCTACACCTCCCTTTCTTCATGTGTTAAATACTTTTTCCCTGTGTCATTTCATTTTATTACACATAACTTCATTTGTAAACTAATTAGATTTGTTTTCTTTGTATATATGGATTCCTTTGGTTGTTACCAAAAGGAATGGCTGTTTGTTTGGTTCAACAGCCACCTCAACCAAGCCAAGTCAACAGCACCTTTAAAAACATATTTTCTGAGAAAAATGGTGACGTGCTCCATACTTATTTTCCCCTGTATCTGTACCATGCTAATATTTTTGTCTTTTTTTGTGTAGCACACTTGATTATAGATCAAATTAAAACTAACAGATTGATACTAACACCAACAAAAACATATTACTGATTTCAGGGGGGCTTTCTTTTTTTTTTCTTTCTTTTTTTTTAAATAGGAATTAGTAATGCCTGATTTATCATTACAATATTTTTCTGAAAACTATTTTTAATATTTTTTTGTGTGTGTTTTTGACATATTAAATGCAGCCTAAAAGCTCATTCACAGCGAACGCGTCTTTGCTTTTAAAAACACTCCGGAATGGGTTTAAAAAACACAATATTATAGACGCAATATTATAAATGTGGTGTAATACCGACATTAACTGACCCCTTAGAAATAAGAAAACAATATGTGATGATAAGCACAGATGATAAGCACCAATTACTCAGGATATTCTGGACAAAGCCACAATGAGCGCCTTATCAGTAATGGTAAATAAAAAAAAAAGTCGTCATGCCAACTTTCTACAATAAACAGAAGCTTGCAACGGTTGCCCTGCCTCCGAGCTCTTCTGATTGGTCTGATTAGCCATTTGGACCTGAGAGTGATGAGCTGCGCTGAGTGTGAAAGTTGAAGATCTTTTAACTTGACACGGCATCTAAAAAAAACGGAGCACTCAGACAAACATGGCAAGAGCATGTTTACATTGAAAAACTATAGAAAAGTAGCACATTGGAGAGGAAAAATGTATTGTGTGAACAGCCCATTAGTGAACAACAGACATCTTACAAAAACATGAAATAAACTTTCTGACCCCAAACTTCTGATTTCAGTGTTTTTCAACAAGCATGATGTTTTCTGTGGTGAAGGATACAGAGCACAGCTTGAGACACAGGCAACCACTGGCTACTGATGGCACTGAGAAGGACTTTGGGATCAGAGTGTCTCAGATCTCTAGGCATGACCTTCAACCCCAGAGACGTCACCATCTTCTCCACCTTCTCTTTGTCCCTGGACAGATGAACATTTTTAATCTGTAGTACGCACGACCAGAAAAATGCATTCACAAAAATGTACAAGGTCAATTCTGATTTGAACATTGTACATCAAATAGCATTGTACACTAGCAAGTTTGAGAACCCTTTATTGACTACCTACAAAATCCTGAACGGCTTAGCTCCCCAGTATTTGAGGGAGCTCCTGGTGTATTACAGCCCCTCACGTTCACTACGCTCAATTAATTCTAGACAACTGATTATTCCCAGAACATCAAAATCAACTGTAGGCGGTAGATCTTTCTCATATCTGGCACCTAAACTCTGGAACAGCCTTCCTAGCACAGCTCGGGAGGCAGACACAATCTATCAGTTTAAAACTAGATTAAAAGACACATCTCTTTGCATTAGCATACACATAAAACACAAATGCTATTGAAAATCAAATCCTCTAAAGGATTGTTAGTCTGCATTATTTAGGGCGACCGGAGCCGGGAACACTTCCCAAAAAACATTATAATTTAAACTGCATCTACGCCTATGTCAGTCTGTTTTTCATTATCCCGAGGTCTCCATAATCCTGGACCAGGCCGTATCCTGAGCAGATGCTGTGGTGCTCGTGGAGGAGTGAAGAGCATGAGACTGATTCCTGAAAGACCCCAGTGACAGACAAGTCTCTGCATTGATCCTGTAGGCCAGCCTGAACACTTCCGCCGGTGACCTACTCACACCTGCAGCTTCTCCACAATAGACATACAGCATTCTCCAGCCCCCGGCGTCTAGACTGCAGCTCTGCACAAGAAGTTTGGCCAGAGGAGAAATGGTCATGCCCAACTAAACCTGGTTTCTCTTTCTCGTTTTTTTTCTTCTTTCACTTTTGTCAATTGGTGAAGTTTGGTTTTGGAACTTTTGGGACTTGTGAAGCTGCACATCGATGGATTTGCTCTTCAGTGTTTGGACTTTATGCAGTGAAAATTAACCCACACTGAAATTAACTAAACTGAAATTCAACTCTGAAAACTGGACTGACACAGTTTCAATTTACTAGAACTTCTATGCTGAGCTTTGACACAATCTACATAGTAAAAGTGCTACAGAAATAAAGATTAATTGAATTATTTCCATCAGTATTATAAAAGCATTATATTTTATTTATCGTATATGTTAATTTGATTTTAAATGTAATGTTACCAATTTTAATGCATTCATTAATGTACAGTATAATATGTAAAAAGAATTTAGCATTTTTAGCCATTTTTGTTCTTTTTTATGCTTATTTTATAAACTTACAATGCATCTCACAGGACATTAGTTTTCAGTCAGTACAAATTATTCCTTGATGTACCGCAAATGACTAATTTCTACAAACAAAGGAAGTTCAAGTACCTTCTAGTGACCACAGCATCATACATACTCCAGATATTATCCAGAATAAACTGCACAAACAGAGGCTTCTTTCCTTTGGACTGCGAACACAAAGACAGAAACGGAGTTTAACACAGTAAGAAAAAAATAATTTATAAAGATAAGAGAAAGCATAGACTAACTAAAGCTTGTGTGTTTTTGTCTCCATCTGCATTATTTGACCAGAAATGGATACCAGAAGCTAGAATTAGCTATCAAATTGTAATTCAAAATTGCAGCCTGTATACAATTATTAAACATTAACAAAAAAATATATACACTATAATAACTTATGTCTACCATTAATTTGTCATCAAAGATATAGGTGACTTTTTTTCTAGGTTGGTTTTTAGCAGCAGATGGCGCTTTAGGCTAGGTTTTAACAGCAGATGATGCTCTAGGCTAGTTTTTAACAACAGACAGCACTCTAGGCTTGGTTTTAACAGCAGATGGTGCTCTAGGCTAGGTTTTAACAATAGAGGGTTCTCTAGACAAATTTTGATCAGCAGATGGCGCTCTAGGCTAGTTTTTTTTAACAGCAGTCGGAGTTCCAGGCTAGTTTTTAACAGCAGTCGGCCCTCCAGGCTAGGTTTTAACGGCATACAGCATTACATGCCAGTTTCTAACCACAGGTGGCGCTCCAGAATTTTTTTTAACAGCAGATGGTACTTCAAGCTAGTTTGTAACAGCAGTCGGTGCTCTAGGCTAGTTTTTGACAGCAGGTGGTACTCCAGGCTAGTTTGTAACATCAGATGATGCTCTAGGCTAGTTTTTAAGAGCAAACAGCACTCTATGCTAGTGTTTTACCATCAGATGGCACTCTAGGCTAGTTTGTAACATCAGACAGCGCTTTAAGCTAGTTTTTAACCGCAGATGATGTTCCAGGCTAGTTTTTAACAGCAAACGGTGATCCAGGCTAGTATTAATCAACATGGAGCTTTTGGCTAGTTTGTAACAGCAGACAGCGCTCTAGGCTAGATTGTATTGTAACAGCAGACAGCATTCTATGCTAGTTTTTAACAGATGGCGCTTCAGGGTAGTTTTTAACAGCAGATGGTGCTTTAGGCTAGTTTGTAACAGCAGACGGTGCTCTAGGTTAGTGTGTAACATCAGATAGCGTTCTAATCTAGTTTTTTTTACAGCAGGTGTTGTTCTAGGTTATTTTTAACAGCAGATGACGCTCTAGGCTAGTATTTAACAGCAGGTGGCGTTCTAGGCTAGATTGTATTGTAACAGCAGACAGCACTCCAGGCTTATTTGTAACAGCAGATAGCGTTCTAGGCTTTATTTTTTGTTTGTTTTGTTTACAGTAGATGTTGTTCTAGGCTAGTTTCTAACAGCAGATGACGCTCTAGGCTAGTATTTAACAGCAGGTGGCGCTCTAGGCTAAATTGTATTTAACAGCAGATAGCGTTCTAGGCTTTTTATTTGTTTGTTTTGTTTACAGCAGATGTTGTTTTAGGCTAGCTTTTAACAGCAGATGACACTGTAGGTTAGTTTTTAACTCTACATGCAAATGCTCACAAGAAATAGTGCTTGTGTGTTTGGCTTGCAAGTCATGCAAGTTGGCTTTTATGTCACGAAATTTATGTAAACACTTCTCAATACGAAAACCCTTTTAATTCACTTAAACCTATCCTAACTTTACTAAGGATTACGATTGTTCACCACAGCTCCACAAGGCTTTACTCATATTCCAGTATCCACAAAAAGCACTGGTATTTGGCAGAACTTCACTTTTAAAAGTCTACATTTTTGGTCGGTCTACTACTACTACTTCTATCTTGGAGTTTACAAACTACAATGAGGTCTGCAGTTTCCAAAAGTCTCCATTTTTGAGGGTGAAAAACTCTCATGATGTGGATGCCAGCTGCAAACATAGTCAAAGTTTGTGCATTTTTAAAATGGAAACATATTTGAAGTAACCCAGAGACAGTACGGATTCATTATTTGGCTTTTTGTAGATTTATGCTCATAACATGACTGACTGTGATGTGACTGAACGGGGTCAAACTCTCCGCTGCCGTCTGAGCTCAAACAAGTTTAAAGGCTTTAGTTAGGCTTGACTCTCAGTCCACAGATCAATGTTGCCGTCTGGAGGACACATCACCTCTCTGAATGAGATCTGTCTGCCGGAGCGGAAGAATGGCAGATTGATCAGTCCAAGAGCAAGACATTGTTTTGTCTGAGCATTTTACAAACCATCTGTGGGCTGTTTATTCAGGACTCATTATGTTCAGATCTATGTCCTGCATTACTGTAAACATCTCCAACAAAAGTCTTCTGATTACACTGCCAAAAATATGCTTGTCTTACTTAGAGTTTGGGTCTTGTTTCTAGTCCACATATCTAATCATTCTTAAATCAAGAAGCATTTTCTAGGCAAATGAAACATACTGAGTTTTTTTTTTTTTTTTTTGGAAAAATAAGTCATAATTGAGTTTTTCCTTTAAAAAAAAAGCAAAAAATAATCTGCCAATGGGAAAAGTAAATTAATCGTATTTCAAGCCGAATAAAAATGTTATTTTGCTTACCCCTTTGACAGGTTGTATTAAGCAGAACTCAATTATGACTTAATATTTCTGAAAA
>CAIGQW010053631.1:26214611-26227567 GCA_903798125.1 Danio choprae | reverse complement strand
AGGTAGGTAGGTAGGTAGGTAGGTAGATAGATAGATAGATAGATAGATAGATAGATAGATAGATAGATAGATAGATAGATAGATAGATAGATAGATAGATAGATAGATAGATAGATAGATAATAAAACATTCAGGGCATTTTATAATAATCGTTTTAGAATGTTTTCTGGTGTTGATAATAATAATAATAATAATAATAATATTAATAATAATAATACATTTTTTGCAATTAAACTAAATTAAATGTGGTTCATTCTGCTTTTGTTACACCAGATAAAAAAGGGAATAAGCCGAACAAAAATAAAATAAAATAAAATAAAATAAAATAAAACCCTCAGTGTTGCTTAATTATACATTAATGGCAGCTATGGGAAACACCTACACTTATTTCTTGTTAGTTTTGTGGTGGTTTTTGATGATGATTATCATTAATAATGTATATAAATAATAAAATAAACATGCACACAAAAAAAAAAAACAGTTCATTTATAGGTGCTTATTATTATTATTATTATTATTATTATTATTATTATTATTATTGTTATTAAATATTTGTGCACTGGGAAAGAACTTAGGCGACCCGACAATGACATTCAGGAGTCCTGAAATGACCAAGCTTGAAAAAAAAAACCTTCAAAAAAATCTGTGATAACTCATGAAAAAGAGGAGAAAAGTATGTTTTGCAGAGTGATGGAACAAGCCAATATACAGTATTTGATAGCCTGCGATATTTTCCCTATTAAAAACACAATAGTTTCGAACAAGGGCAAACATCTTTATCACAATGGGTTTCAGAGTAAAACAGAGAGACCTACTGCCACAGGAAGTGATGTTGCAGTGTTGCCAGGTAACCGGCCGCCGTTGCCAGGCGCAGTGCTGGTCTAGTAGAGTTTTCTTGTTCTGGCGATGGACACACTCCACTCGGCGGGACTGGAAGCCGCTGCCGCAAGCCACGGTGCACGTCCTCCAAGGGAAGACCTTCCAGTGCACATCACACATCTCCGAGGAGCAGTTCCTCACCGCTGACGGCCTGGACAGCAGCAGATACCACACGTTAAAATAGTGCAGCGTAGAAGAAGAAGAAGAGGAAGAAGAAGAGGAAGAGGAAGAAATGTTCGATAGTACAAGCCTGGCACCTTTCTTTCGGGTCGCATGTTTTGGATGTGGAGTTGCTGAAGAGTCTGCAAGATACTCTTCTGGTCTGTGTGGCCACAGCTGGACCCAGACAGCGACCTGCACACTGATGGACATCACAGGACATGATTAACAACATAGCATGACAGTATATACAGTTGAAGTCTGAATTATTAGCCCCGCTGTATATTTGTTTCCCGCAATTTCTGTTTAATGGAGAGAAGATGTTTCTAAACATTTCTAAACATAATAGTTTTAATAACTCATTTTATTTTACTCATAGTTTAATAACTCACCGTGATGACAGAACATAGTATTTGACTAGATGCTTTTCGAGATTCAGCTTAAAGTGACATTTAAAGGCTTAACTAGGTTAATTAGGCAAGAGTCATTGTGTAATGATGGTTTGTTCTGTAGGCAATCGAAAAAAAAACTAATATTGCTTAAGAGGGCTAATAATATTGACCTTAAAATGGTTTTAAAAAAATTAAAAACTGCTTTTATTCTAGCCAAAATAAAACAAATAAGACTTTCTCCAGAAGAAAAAATATTATAGGAAATACTGTGAAAAATTCCTTGCTCTGTTAAACATCATTTGGGAAATATTAAAAAAAATCTAAAATCAAATGAGTGCTAATAATTATTCTGACTTCAACTGTATGTGTCCCAGTGGTCACCTTGATGTCAAAACGACATCAAAAATCATAAAATATGCTAATCAATTTGATGTCAAAACCTTGACATCTATTTGATATCCACACATTGGTGCATTATTGACCACCAAAATAATGACATTTGTAGTATCATTATATAAGTTTTACTCATCTGAAAGTGTTACGATCACCAATCACCAGCGATCTAATCCTTGCAGATCGCTGGAGAACTACAGATCCATCAGTAAGTGGACTACAAATAACATCATGCACATCAGTTCCTGTTTCCCTCTGATCACACACACACAGCTGGAAACTTATCACCGACTGATTAGCTGGACTTTATATTCACCCTTCTCTCACGCACACACACACAGAGTCTTGTTTTCCTAGTGAAGCAATTCAATGTGTATTTCCCTGTTTGCCCTGCCGTGTTTTTGATCTGTGCCTGGTTTACCGTTTATTGATTCTTTGTTGCCTGTTCTGACTATTTGCCTGTTCATAACCACGGGCTTTGGATTTCCCTCATTCTCCCATTTGTTCCTGTTATGACTTATGCCTGCTTGACTAAGCTTAAACTGCACGTGGATCCTTCATCTCCATTGTCCAGTGTAACAGTCATGAGCAACTTAAATCCTTGACAGTTTTCAATATTTAGATTTTAATTTTAGAACGTATGTATATTTATATGTATTTACGCATGTATTATATCATCTTTGCATCTAAACAACAAAAAACATTTTTAAAAAAACGATTATGCGAGGTGTTGAGTCTCGATAACACTATCGTTGAGTTTTTCTTTTATTATTTTAGCAAAAATGATTGTAAAAAATTATGACACAAACGTTGCACTCTCCCATTCACTGTGCTCTAAGTTTACCCAACTATGGCGACGTCTGCTGCTGAGAAACTCAGAAATGGGAAAAAGGTCCATGTTAAGGAGAATTTGTGACCAAACCTTAAGCTAAATGAATCAAAAGGCCAGACTAACCTTTGCTGAGGAGCATGTTGTGCCGGCAGCCATTTATATACTGGCATTACAGTATATGAATCTCCAAGGAGCACAGCTTCAGCTAAAAATAACTTGAGTGTTTTACTGAACCAAGAAACATGGTGGCCTACAATACAATACTTCTTGTAGAAAAACAACATTTTTGGGAGAACTATCCCTTAAGTGTCAATAATCTCCTGTAGCATGTCAGTATAAAACATCAATTTCAATTTCCCACATTATTTTTGTCATTAATTGTAATTATACAGTGAGATCATCGCCTGACAACAGCCAGTGCTCCACACAGAGATCTGATCTGAGCATCATCTGATCGTCTGTCTAGAATCACATTAAGAAACAGAACAAACTCATCCACAAATCCAGAAGATCTTTGGCAACATCTCGAAGACGCTTCAAAAAACCTACCTGCAAAGCTACAAAACTATGGGCAAGTGTACCAAGTGTTTTAAATTCAAAGTGTGGTCATACCAAATGCTGATTTGATTTAGTTAATATAAGTTAATCGATAAATAAAATGTATTTATGCATGACTTTTGAAATCATCCTCATTTTACAGTGCCTAAATCTTCGAACAGTACTGTAGCTTTGCAGGTAGGATTTTTGAAGCATCTTCGAGATGTTGCCAAAGTTCTTCTGGCTTTAGTTTTTAGTGTCAGTCTATTCTGTTTCTTCATGTTATTCGAGACAGACGATCAGATGATGATCAGATCAGATCTCTATGTGGAGCACTGGCTGTTATCAGACAATAATCTCACTGTAGAATTACAATTAATGACAAAAATAATGTTTGGAAATGTAAATAGATTTTCCAAATGTAGTAAAAACTGATATTATAAAAGATTAGTGGCCTAAGACGTTTCCACAGTACTGTATACCACACTACTGTAGTTATGACCACTATTTTAGATGACTGTTCTACCTTAAAGAGGTCAGAATGAATATATATAAAAGCAATGTACCTTCCCCCACGGGCCGGAGATCCACTCAACGCAAGCCTGAGAGCTGCACTCCTGTCGGTCTTCAGGTCGAGGAGATCCTTCACACTCACTGCTGGGCAAAACCTTCACACTTCCGGAAGCTTCCAGCTGCTGACAGGAGACCCGCCTCTCTCTGAAGCCCCGCCCACAGGAACTGGAGCACCTCGACCATACCGTTGACACCCAGCTGAGCACATACAGAGAGGAGAAATGATTTGGTTGGGAGTTTTCAGTATGCATGATGCATCCAGATTTGCTTCTAAATGAATAATATTAATTTTAAAAGAGCATTGCAGTGTATGAGTTACTGCAATGCACTCAGCTTGACCCTCCAGTGTAATCGGATGAGCCTGAAGTCATGATTTAACAGATACAGTTAAATTATCAGCCATACTGTGATTTTTTTTACATTTCAGAAATGATGTTCTGCAAGGAATTTTTCACAGTATTTCCTATAATAATTTCTCTTCTGGAGAAAGTCTTACTTGTTTTATTTCGGCTAGAATAAAGGCAGTTTTTATTTAAAGGTGCAGTAGGGGACTGTCTTCAGAAACGTTTTTTGTTGTGCTGGTTGAAAGTCTCTTCACATTCCAATAGTAATGATTAAAGTAAATGATCTGCATGTATTTAAATGTATTTTTGTATTCTGGGTAAGGCATAAGACTAAAAAAATGTTCATCCAATTAAAATTTGTCTGGCCGACAATTCCCATAATTATGATAAGTAGCCCAAACTGTCTGTCAACAAATGTAGATTTGTACATCTGCAACCTACACATGAGAGGGAGAAAGCAAAACAAATACTATTAACCATGCTATTTTGAATATTCGCTCTGAAATAGCATGTAAGTATGGCTTAGTAATACGTGTAATACCTACACCCAGCTGGCCAACCACTAAGCATACAGTAGTTGCTTTAGGAAAAAACCTGCATCTGGATGTTCAACTCCGTTGTCCAGCATCCTCACATTACAGACAAAGAAGGAGCTAAATTTATGTATCAAGGCATTAAAGATTACAAGGGAACATAAATAAAAATATAAAGTTGTGTAAAAAAAATAATCCCAAAAATAAAACTACTATTTACTATTTACTCTCCTTCAAGGGGTTCCAAACCCTCATGAGTTTCTTTCTTCTGTCGAACACAAAAGAAGATATTTTAAAGAAAGCTGAAAACCATCGACTTCTATAGTAGGGAAAACAAATACTATGGAAGTCAATGATTACAGGTTTTAAGCTTTCCTAAAATGTCTTCTTTTCTGTTTAACCGAAGCAAGAAACTCAAAGCAAGTTTATGACAAGTAAAGGGTGAGTAAATGATGACAGGTCAAACTATCTTCTTTTGTCTTTAACATAAGAAAGAAACTCGGAAAGGTTTTGAAACAAGTAAAAGTTGAGTAAATGATGACAGAATTGTCTTTTTTGGGTGAAATATCCCATTAAACTAAAAAAAAAAGTTAAATAATTTGTCAGTGTTCGTCTGTGTCAGCCTTTGTTTTCATCATGTGCTTTCTTTGTCCTTTTCCCGCCACCGTCAGTGTTCATTTGTTCCACCTGTGTTCATCCCTTGTGTGTCATTAGTTTAATCATCCCCTTATCTATTTATACCCTTTCGTCTGTGTCCTTTGTTGTCCGGTATTTTGGTTCCTTTGGTTCGTCTGGTTGTGTCATCCTTGTCCTGTCTGCCCGTATCCAGTGTTTGTTCTCCGTAAGTGTTCATTTAATAAAACCATGTTTTGTTACATCCCGTGTTCAGTCTCGTAATGTCATCGTCTACCAGCAAAGCGTTACATAATTATTCAGGTTTTTTTTAAATCCGCATAACTTGAAAGCTGCAACCATTTTCTTTTCTTCTTATTGTGACGCAGTTCCTAGAGAAAGGAATATTAAATGAGAAAACAGTGGGTGTGGCTTGTTTTTTTTCTACTGTGAGCTGATTGGACGTAGTAAAGTAGGCATTTCAATTAGAAAGATTGGGAAAAGGGTTTGGGAACAGACACCTCCTGATCACCATTTCTGTTTGTTGTCAAAACTGACAGTTGGAGGGGCGTGGTTAAGCATGTTAGCCACGCCCAATACCTCAGACAGTCGTAATCTGAGAATTTAACTCAAAACAAACAGGAAGTGCATTTTCAGATTTCAATGAAAGATTATAAGGACAAACAAATGTTTTTTTTTTCTTAATGACATGCGCAGATAAATTGCTCACCACAAAACTAGCGATGTGAGCTAACAAATTCAATATGGTTCATTTTGATTTCATGTGTACTTTAAACACATGCTATTGCTAACTAACCCCAAACATCAAGCCAACACTGGACATACGCCATTCCAAACTGACAAGAAAATACATCCCCACACAATTTCTACAGTGTTTCTAACTGAGTGGCTGGACATATTTGCTTCTTGAAAAAGCACAGCTAGTGCCCGAGTCACTAGGGAGCTGGGAGCCTCTGCGGGGCATTCGGGGTTGTGTTAGAGTGAAAGAAGCAGTAACAAAGACACGCTTTGTGAGAGGATCTCCCGCTGATGGCTCTGAACTGACGCTAAGCGCTTTTACAGAGCCATATGATTCATGTGCGAGCCCAGACGCATGGCAATAATCAGATGATGTTTTTGGCATGGACGTGTAGAAGTCAGAGAGCGTTCGTGTGCTCTATCTGTCCTGTGTTTTTTTTTTTCTTCGGTGAAACCCTGAAACCCTCAATCAATCTGCTCACGATATGAAATGTGGACTATGCTAATGAGTCAGGCACGGAATATTTTCCCTGCAAGCAAAAATAAAATGAAAAATGGCTTCGTTTTATATGGAGAAGAAAGAGTATAGTGTATTTTCCCCTTACAGGTATAATGGAGTGCGTTTAACAAGACACAACTTTCTTCATGTTTAATTCAATGTGTTACTTGTCATTACTTTCACATTCACTCAAGAAAGACATTTGCTGTTTGTTCAACCTACGTATTTACAGACAACTCGATTGTTTTATGTTCAGTCCACTTACATTTGTAAAAACTAATAAGTTAACTTAAGTTCTTCATGTTTTTCCTACACAAATTAATTGTGTGGAACCCAGCATTTTTTTACAGTGAACCGCCAACTTATCCAGCATATGTTTTACACAGCGGATGCCCTTCCAGTTGCAACCCATCACTGGGAAACACCCATTCACTCTCATTCACACACATACACTACGGACAATTAAGCTTACCCAATTCACCTATAGCGCATGTCTTTGGACTGTGTGGGAAACATGCAACATGCAAACTCCACACAGTAATGCCAACTGGCCTTCTTGCTGTGAGGTGACTAACCACTGAGCCATCGTGCCACCAATTAAAATACATGAAATATGAGAACATTACAAGTACAAGTATGATTAAAAAAATAGTCATAAGCCTCCTTAAAAAGATGGGTCCTAAGACTAGATTTAAAAGTGTGAAGACTTTGACTGTTTCTTAAATCCCAGGGAAGCGAGTTCCATAACCGGGGTGCCGCAAAGATAAAAGACCTTGTTCCCTTTGTGTTTAATGGTGTCAGGGTTGGCACCAGAGAGATAGTGTTGGAAGATCTAAGAGTGCGAGAAGGGGTATAAATATGCAGAAGTTCAGTGAGATGATTGTGAATTGACACATTTTTACCATTGGAAGCTGGTTATATTCACAGACTGTTGCCACACAACTTTAATGTAATGTAATGTGTATTTACACTCACCGGCCAGTTCATTAGGTACACCTGTCCAACAGCTCGTTAACGCAGATTTTTAATCGGCCAATTACATAACAGCAACTCAATGCATTTAGGCATGTAGACATGGTCAAGACAATCTGCAGCAGTTCAAACTGAGCATCAGAATGGGGAAGAAAGGTGATTTAAGTGACTTTAAATGTGGCATGGTTGTTGGTGACAGACGGGCTGTCGGAGTATTTCAGAAACTGCTGATCTACTGGGATTTTCACACACAACCATCTCTAGGGTTTACAGAGAATGGTCAGAAAAAGAGAAAATATCCAGTGAGCGGCAGTTCTGTGGGCGCGAATGCTTTGTTGATGCTAGAGGTCAGAGGAGAATGGCCAGACTGGTTCCAGCTGATAGAAAGGCAAACAGTAACTCAAATAACCACTCGTTACAACCGAGGTATGCAGAAGAGCATCTCTGAATGCACAACACATCTAACCTTGAGGCGGGTGGGCTATAGCAGCAGAAGACCACACCAGGTGCCACTCCTGTCAGCTAAGAACAGGAAACTGAGTCTACAATTCGCACAGGCTCACCAAAATTGAACAATAGAAGATTGGAAAAACATTGCCTGGTCTGATGAGTCTCAATTTCTGCTGCATCCTTCGGATGGTAGGGTCAGAATTTTGCTTCAACAACATGAAAGCATGGATCTATCCTGCCTTGTATCAACGATTTAGGCTGGTGGTGGTGGTATAATGGTGTGGGTGATATTTTCTTGGCACACTTTGGGTCGATTAGTACCAATTAAACATTGTGTCAATACCACAGCGTACCCATCTTCTGATGGCTACTTCCAGCAGGATAACGTGCCATGTCATAAAGCGCAAATCATCTCAGACTGGTTTCTTGAACATGATATTGAGTTCACTGTATTCAAATGGCCTCCACAGTCACCAGATCTCAATCCAATAGAGCACCTTTGGGGTGTGGTGGAACGGTAGATTTGCATCATGGATGTGCAGCCGATAAATCTGCCACAACTGCGTGATGCTATCATGTCAATATGGACCAAAATCTCTGAGGAATATTTCCAGTACCTTGTTGAATCTATGCCACAAAGGATTAAGGCAGTTCTAAAGGCAAAAGGGGATCCAACCCAGTACTAGTAAGGTGGCCGGTGAGTGTATATAGCGCATTTATTGTGTATGGGCATACACCCAAAGCTTTACAATCATGAGGATGGTGGGGATAGGGTAACTGTGTTTAAACTACTTATAAAAGTCATTTTTGCATAATAGGTCCACTTTAACCTACTACGCGGATCGACTGTTTCTTTCTTACCCTTAAAATGGATTCGGACACGCCATAAGTGCACCTGTGCTGTGCACTTTAGACCATGTGCTTAGATTATTAAAAGAGAGCCCTGTTTATTCATTCTCTTTCATACTTCTCCCCCCAAAATGTCCAGACTTGTCAGCATTGTGTTGAAGCAATAAAAAAAAATCCACATCTACTCCTCCGACCAGACGAGTGCACTGACAAGAAGTGTCTCTTCTGCACCGACAGCTGATATCTGCTCTTCTGTGGCCCCACTGGACTCATACAGCTTGATTCATGCGTTGGGTTGAGCGTCTGCACGGCCCCTGAACAGACGGATGCTGGGAAAGCAATGATAGATGGTCTATTTGATGGAGAGAGGCACTTTGGCTGGGAATCAGAGGGCCGGGGTGCTGCTCGCAGTCAAATGCATCACAGCTCGCAGGATCCTGAAGGGTTCTGCTGTCTTTATATTGAAGTCTATGGGGAGATTCATCAGCAGACGCTCATTTATCAAACGCAGAGAGCGACTGTCACCATGTCAGACTTCTGAACCGCTAACGTTCAGAGAATTGGGGTAATTATGCTGTAGATTTGACAGCGCGGCTTTACTGTTTTTGCAGCTATTTTGACATTGGACCCAGTTCTGATTGTGTTCAGAATTTAATCTTCCCAAGCAGTTTTGCAAGTAATGGAAATTCATCAGTTTGGAGTTATTATCCAGTCTGTTATGGTCAAATAATTAGGTTTTATCAAATATAACTGTTTTGTTAAATAATCCTGAGAAAAATGATTCACTGGTTCCATAAAAATATTGAGCAGCCAAACTGGTTTCAACATTGATGATATGCGGGCAGCACAGTGGCGCAGTGGGTAGCACTCTCGCCTCACAGCAAGAAGGTCGCTGGTTCGAGCCTCGGCTGGGTCAGTTGGCATTTCTGTGTGGAGTTTGCATGTTCTCCCTGTGTTGGCGTGGGTTTCCCCCACAAGTCCAAAGACATGCGGTATAGGTGAATTGGGTAAGCTAAATTGTCCATAGTGCATGTGTGTGAATGAGTGTGTGTGGATGTTTCCCAGAGATGGGTTGCAGCTGGAAGGGCATCCGCTGTGTAAAACATGCTGGATAAGTTGGCGGTTCATTCTGCTGTGGCGACCCCAGATTAATAAAGGGACTAAGCCGAAAAGAAAATGAATGAATGAATAATAGTTATAATAATAATAATAATAATAACAATAATAATAATATTACATCATCATATTACAATGTTTTTCAAAAGTTGTGACACTAAAGCAATTATACAAAACTTAATCACAGCAATACATTCTAAAATAAAATAATAATACAATTATTATTATAAAATTATAAAAATAAAAAATAGTAAATAATATTTCACCGTACATCTGTTGTTACTGCATTTCTGATCAAATAAATGAAGGTTTGGTGAGCATAAGAGTAGTTTGGCATAAAAACTCAAATAAAGTAGTGAAATATTATTTAAAGTAACTATTTTCAATTTTATTATTATTTTATTTTGGATCTTTTTTTTAATTGCTGTGATCAGTTTCTGCATAATTGCTTCAATCTTCAGTGTCACATGAACCCAGGGGCGGATTTAGTGATTTGGGGGCCCTAAGCAGTTCCAGCCACGGGGCCCGACAGTCCTTAAATGAAACCATTTGTAGATTTATAAATGTATTTATTTTGCTTTTTTTTCTTATATCACTGAATCTCCTTTTCCATATTTTATCTTAATGAAATCTCTACATTAATTTAAATGATTTGTTTTCTTAAAATGAATTCACAACTAATACAAAAAAATAAACAATAGGTCTGTAATAAATAATACATTGTTTTTAAAACTGAATCTTTACCTGACTTGACTGCTAGACTGCTCCTTGATTGGGGGTGTAAGACAAAGTTGTGTAGATGTTATAATTACATTAAAGTTTAGTTTGTTAGACCCTCACCATACAAAATATGATAGAAAATGATGTTATGTGTATAATTTATACTTCTAGGTATTTAATGTGGGCTCCCAAATTTCCTGGGGCCCTAAGCGGCTGATTACTTCTCTTATTGGTTAAATGCACCCCTACACGAACCTTTAAAAATCATTGTAATATGATGATTTACAGATCAAAATATTCATCATTATTATTAGTAGTAGTAGTATTGGTATTATTAGAATTGTTATTATGAAAATGTAATAAAATATTGCAAACATGTTTAATACATGACTGCAAAGTCAACCTATTGCCCCAAGGGGATTAATAAAGCTTTAACATTAACTTAAAACTTAATATATCCATTCTAAAGTGAAAAAAATGAATAATATATGAAATAATATAATAATAAATTGTCATAAAAACTGATCTAAAATATAATATGGGTTTAGTGTGACTGGATTCTAGTGCTACATGTGACCATGTTGCGGTGTTTCCAATGGTAAGTAATACTGACATGTTCACCTCCCCATAGTAAGACAATATCTGTATTACTTATTATTGAAAAAAACCCTGCGTACTGCCATAGAGGCCGCTTTAGCATTAGCTGTGATGCATTTTAGGCTAATCATTTTAGGCTTGCCTTCAATAGGCTTTGCTAATGTCACACGTCATATATCGAGTCAGAAATCAGCTAAGTTGGATTCGGCAGCCACTATATATCAATGATATGAGTTAATAAAAATAAAAAAATGAACAAAAACACATCGATCCGCTTCATAACACGTGTTAACACCCTGATTGCATATGGGTTAATTTTCCGACAGATTTATGCTCTTTTGGAAGCTTCAAAATAAAAGTCACTATCCACCACCATTATACAGCATGGAAGTGCCAGGATAAAACTTTAAAAACTACTCCGACTCTGTTCATCTGACAGAAAAAGAGTCATATACACAGAGGATGGCTTGAGGGTGAGTAAATTATGGGTTAATATAGATTTTCTGGTGAACTGTTTTTTTTAAGTTCAGTAGGTGTACCTGGGCGGGCAGTGCAGGAGGTTGCAGGGGCGCGTTTGACCGATGGGTTTGGGGAGATAATGACAGGCTGCATGAGGAGACTCTCGGCCCTCAGACGACACACATTTAATCTTCTTCATCTGAGTCCCTCTGTTTCCACAGGATGAGCTGCACGTGCTCCAGTCGCCCAAACGCCACTCAAACTCTACAACACACAGAAAAAAAACAACACACGCTTAGAGGCATTTTTCACATTCGGACTCCAAAAAAACTGACTATTGATTCATGTTATTGCCTTATTTTTCATATTTTTTGTAACGCTCGGCAAAGATTAATCACGATTAATTGCATCTAAAATAAAAGTTTGCTCTGACATAATATATGTGTGTGTATTCTTTATATTACTATGTAAATGTGATACACACAGATAGATATAAACAAAACTATTTAAGATATTTAAATGTATATATAATTTATGTCATACACATACATATTTTCTATCTAAAGATAATTTCCATTCATTCATTTTCTTTTCGGCTTAGTCCCTTTATTAATCTGGGGTCGCCACAGCGGAATGAACCGCCAACTTATCCAGCATATGTTTTACGCAGCGGATGCCCTTCCAGCTGCAACCCATCACTGGGAAACATCCATACACACATACAATTTAGCTTACCCAATTCACCTGTATCGCAAGTCTTTGGAATTGTGGGGCAAACCGGAGCACCCGGAGGAAACCCACGCAAACACGGGGAGAACATGCAAACTCCACACAGAAATGCCAACTGACCCAGCCGGGGATCGAACCAGCGACCTTCTTGCTGTGAAGCGATTGTGCTACCCACTGCGCCACCGTGCTGCCCCTAAAGATTTTTTTTTTAATTCAAATATATGTGTGTGTATTTATATATACATAATACATTTATACAGCACACACACATATATTATGTCAAAACTAACTTTTATTTTGGATGCAATTAATCACGACAATTTTTTGCCCAGCACTAAATATTTGTTTTACAAAATAGAGGTTTAAAATAGATTTAGGTTTTTGGTGTTTTTGTTTTTATTTACTTTAGACAAAATAATAAAGAGAAAATTCATATTATTATATTATATTTATATTTGTATTCATTCCGCTGTGACGACCCCTGATTAATAAAAGGGACTAAGCCAAAAAGAAAAGGAATATATGAATGAATATATACATATATATATATAT
>CAIGQW010053631.1:26189566-26207066 GCA_903798125.1 Danio choprae | reverse complement strand
TAATAATAATAATAATAATAATAATAATAATAATAATAATAATAATACTATTAATAAGAAAAAGAAGAAGAAGAAGAAGAAGAAGAAGAAGAAGAAAAAGTACTACTACCACCACTAATAATAATAATTATTAATATTATAATATTTGCTTAATTATACAAGTAATTATGTATGTAAATAAGTTTCCTGTTTCCATATATAATGTACATATCTCAGAAATGTCTAGTATATATTATATAATGTTCATCTATAGGGTGCAAAAAAGGAATCAAAACATTATTATTATTAAAATTTAAAAAAAAGTATAGTTTATTAATACATTATATGGTGATAATAATAATAATAATAATAATAATAATAATAATAATAAGAAGAAGAAGAAGAAGAAGAAGAAAAAGTACTACTACCACCACTAATAATAATAATTATTATTATTACTATTAATATTATCATATTTGCTTAATTATACTAGTAATTATGTATGCAAATAAGTTCCCTATTTCCATATATAATGTATCTCAGAAATATTCAGTATATATATTATATAATGTTCATGAACGGTGCAAAACAGGGATCAAAACATTATATAATATCTATAGAATGTATTATACTCTATATTGTACCTGACTAATGAAAAGACACACCGACCAATAATTCTCAAAAATAAACCTAAGCTCTTGACAAACCACTGAACAACAATCCAGGATTTAGGAGCAACTTCAATCTTGCCAAAAGTTGACTTCAAAGCTCCGGCAGAATCAGTCAAACCGCAGAACATGTTGAATCAAAGAGCAGATCAACAAGAGGCCAGCAGATTACCACAAATTACCAGTACAAATGGGCACGATGAATGCAAATTGCCTCCCTCCAGCTGCTTCCCATGGGACGACCCCGCAAAAATAATGAGCAGCACATGGAGTTTTATGACCTGCCGTTCTGTCGAGTGGAGACATTAGTACTGACATACGGCTGTTAGTCGGAGAGCCAGATAACAGACACATACTTGCAGCAGTGGAAAATAACTGTGAGGTGTATGTGTGTGTGGGCACTGACATACAGTCAAAGTTATTCACCCTCCTGTGATTTATTTCTGTCAAATATTTCCTAAATTATGTTTACCAGAGCATTTTTTCATTTAAAGACTAATGTAAAACTTTTGACCAGTAGTATATTGTGAATGACTTTGTTGCAATATCTCCTCTGCCACAGAATTGCTGGTGTTTATATATTTTTACTGTGGGCAAAATATCATGACAGTTTGTTGTCATCGTGATTTAACCTTTGATTTAGGCATGGCAGGAGTGGATATGGTTCAGATAGCTAGAATTAATAGTGAATGTCGAAGCGACCTCAGTGTTTTCTTGGAGAGGGAATTTCCGAATATGCGCAGAAACATAAACTACACGATGATGAGGCAGAAAATGAACATTCAAGAAGAAATATTACATACAAAGTGTTTATCTGGCAGGGCTGACCGCCGGCTGATTGCTTCTCAGACAAACACAAGCTGCACTCCAACACACAGAGCTCCTGTCCTGACCGTTTCCAAAGCCACATGAAAATAAATATATTCTAGATATATTCGAGATAATATATTCTATTCTATTAGCTTTAAAGATTAGATTTAAAGTATATTTTACACATAAAAAACTATGTAAATATATTTTATGTGGTATAACACTAATGACTTAGTGCCCAAACAATAAAATAAAATAAAATAAAATAAAATAAAATAAAATAAAATAATTTTGTTGCCCACTGTGCTTTGAGTGCCTAGAATTATTATTATTATTATTATTATTATTATTATTATTATTATTATTATTATTATTATAGATACAGACTCAGAAGGTAATAAAACTAGTTTCTTTTTTTTCTAATACTTGTCTATGCTGTTAACATTTTAATATAAACTATATATTTCATATAATAAAAGCTTTTAGCGTTTAAAGTATATTTTACACATAACACATGTCAGTGTTCGTCCACGTGTCATTTGTTTTGTCATGTGATTCCTTTGTCTTTCTCCCGCCACCGTCATTGTTCATCTGTTGCACCTGTATGCATCCCTCTTGTGTCATTAACCTAATCATCCCCTTTACCATTTATACCCTTTCGTCTGTGTCCAGTGTTGTCTGGTATTTTGGTTCGTGTGGGTCTCGTCCTGTCTTCCCGTGTATGTTTCCCGTAAGCGTTTAATAAACCCGTTTTTGTAATGTTTATCCGTCTCCCTCTCGTGATGTCATCCTCCGCCCTCCGGGCGTTACAACACAACTAAAATGTAATCCAGAGAAAATACATAAATACAAAATACATAATGTAAATAGAAGATTTAATGGACAAAATTAAATTAAATTAAAAGTGGGGGGGGTGTCAAACTTGGCCACTGTGCTTTGAGCGCATAGAAAAGCTCTATATAAATGAATTATTATTATTATTATTATTATTATTATTATTATTATAGATACATATTCAGAAGATAAGAAAACTACTTTTTTTCCCTTTTCTAATACTTAACATTTTAATATAAACAATTTATTTCATATAATGCAATAAACTAGATATTATTAGTTTATAGTATCATTATTTTCTCACTGTTTAGGGGAAAATAATTTGACTAATGTTTGTCCTGGACCTCAAAAACAGCCGTACAGGTTGCATGAGCATATTTGTTGCAATAGCCCAAAAAAACATTAGCATGGTAAGTAAAGATCATGTTTTATGAAGATATTTAGTAAATATCTCACATTAAAAATATCTAACATTAATATCTCACGTTAAAACTCAAACTTGTCATTTAGACAGCTTTAACTGTGGTATTCTCAGTATTTAGATTTTTTTAAACCCTCAGATTACAGATCTCAGCCAAATACTGTCCTATAACGGAATGTTTTATTATAATTTTGTTTGTTTTGTGTGTACATTTTTAATTCCATCAATTGACACTTATGACTGGTTTTGTGGTCCAGAGTCACATGTATTACTGGACAACAACAGAATCAGATTAGAATCAGATAAATGAGTTATTGGGCCTCACAGTGGCGCAGTGGGTAGCACGTTCGCCTCACAGCAAGAAGTCGCTGGTTCGAGCCTCGGCTGGGTCAGTTGGCGTTTCTGTGTGGAGTTTGCATGTTCTCCCCGTGTTGGCGTGGGTTTCCTCCGGGTGCTCCGGTTTCCCCCACAAGTCCAAAGACATGCGGTACAGGTGAATTGGATAGACTAAATTGTCCGTAGTGTATGGGTGTGTATGGATGTTTCCCAGAGATGGGTTGCAGCTGGAAGGGCATCCGCTGCGTAAAACATATGCTGGATAAGTTGGCGGTCCATTCCGCTGTGGCGACCCCAGATTAATAAAGGGACTAAGCCGAAATGAAAATGAATGATGAATGAATAAATGAGTTATTAAAACTATTCATTCATTTTCTTTTCGGCTTAGTCCCTTTATTTATCCGGGGTCACCACAGCGGAATGAACCGCCAACTTATCCAGCATATGTTTTTAGCAGCGGATGCCCTTCCGGCCGCAACCCATCACTGGGAAACATTCATACACACTCATTCACACACATACACTATGGACAATTTAGCTTACCCAATTCACCTATAGCGCATGTCTTTGGACGTGTGGGGGAAACTGGAGCAACCAGAGGAATTCCACGCAGATCGAATCAGCGACCTTCTTGCTGTGAGGCGATTGTGCTACCCACTGTGCCACCATGTCACCTTATTAAAACTATTATGTTTAGAAATGTTTTGAAAAAACTCTTCTTTCCATTAAGCAGAAATTGAGGGGAAAAAATATTCAGAGGGGCTAATAATTCAGGAGGGCTAATAATTCTGACTTCAACAGTACACACTCTCCTTGATGTGACCCGGATCATATGGGGACAGTCTCCGGTGTGTGTGTGTCCTCTAACAACCCGTCCCTCCGCACCATCCCTTCATCCACCCAATTATAGTATCTGCTTACATCATTACCCTGCCTGCACTGTCAGAGCCAATAGGATGTGTTTTCAGAGCCCATTTACTCTCTCTCAGGGAATCAGATGGTGTTGAAAGCAGGAGAGAACAGCTGATACTTGTGTGGAGGAGCTCACTGTTAACAGCAGATAAATAAACAACTCTATATAAAACACATCCAGAAACCAAGACAGGCAGACACCTCAGAGACACCTTTATTTATATACACCAAGGTTTTTATACAGTTGAAGTCAGAATTATTAGTCCTCCTGTATATATTTTTTCACATTTTTTGTTTAACGGAGAGAAGATTTGTTTAGGACATTTCTAAACATAATAGTTTTAATAACTCATTTCTAATAACTCATTTATTTTATCTTTGCCATGATGACAGTACATAATATTTTACTGGATATTTTTCAAGATACTAGTATTCAGCTTAAAGTGACATTTAAAGGCTTAACTAGGTTAATTAGGCAAGTTATGGTAATAAGGCAAGTCATTGTATAACTGGTTTGTTCTGTAGACAATCGAAATAAAAATATTGCTTAAGGGGGCTAATAACAACCTAGGCTCATATCTCGTATCTCTGGATACGTTTTTTGCAGTTTTTGCTTTCTCGAATCCACCAGAGGCTGCTGTGTGCGCTTTTTAAGGTCTCAAATTTCTCTCACAAGTGCCATTCACGCCTGCTGTTCTCGCGTTAACCCACCAGAGGCCGCTGTTGACTGACTGTTTGACTGACTGAACGTCTGACTAACCGATCGACTGACTCACCCTCCTCCTTCCCTAAACCCAACCAATTTTATTGATTGACCCGCCCACCCACTTCCATGAACCCAACCAACAATTTTCAAAAGCAATCCAGAAAAAGAAAAGCCCTCGTCTGATTTTACCACGTTTTCAGATTTGATCATATTCTCACCCTGTTCCGTTCTTCTGTTCTTCACCAGACTTGAACCCTGTCATCGTGGTCAACTCATCTGCGTCTCAAGTCCGCCGACATACATGGCGAGCTAACGGGACAAGCTGGTTACAGCGGGAAAGCCGTCCATATGGAGGTAAGCAGTCAGCTGGTAAACGCGAAAAGAAACGCTGTCATACCGCCCCGTAGCGTTCATTTAAAAAATGAAATGCAGCCATACGTACCTCTGGCAACATAATTCGCAGTCTCCAGAAATGTGCATAGGGCTACGGTTTCAGAATAAGCCTGTGTTGGCTTATAAAAATTTTTAAAAATTTGAAAACTGCTTTCATTCTAGCTGAAATAAGACTTTCTCCAGAAGAAAAAATATTATAGGAAATACTGTGAAAAATTCCTTGCTCTGTTAAACATTCATTCATTCATTTTCTTTTCGGCTTAGTCCCTCTGTTAAACATCATTTGGGAAATATTTTAAAAAGTCACAGAAGGGCTAATGATTTCAACTGTAGTTTTGCAATTTTAAATTGAGCTTTAAGTTGACTTCATTTCATTAATGGTTTTGTGTGTTTTAGTAAGTGAATGTCACGATCACCAGTGATCTGGCCTGTGCAGATCGCTGGAGAACTACACATTTGCCACTGATATGAAATACAACTCCCAGAAGTCTTTGCACTCACACACCAGTTCCTGATCCCCCTGATTACACACACACACGGCTGTAGCTCTTGAAGACTAGTTAGTAGGACAATAAAGACATTTACACGCACTCTTTGCTGAGTCTTGTCAACTGTAAATGAGCATTACGAAGTGTTATCCTTGTCTTGTCTTGTCATGTTTAGACCTTTTTCTTGTTATTTTGTTCATGTTGTTTTGCTGCCTGTCCTGACCATTCGCCTGTTATTTAGATTACCTTTATGCTCCTGTTTGCACCTGTTATGACCCTCGCCTGCCTGACAATTCTCTTAAATAAACTGCATTTGGATCATCACAACTCCGTAGTACCTCCTACTCATTACAGTGAACACCTTTCTATTTAGTTTTTATGTATATTTATATTTTGTATTTTCATATATTTTGTTTTGGTTTTAGTTTAGGTCATTTTAGCTTATCAGAGTTAACAGAACACTTCCAGTGTTGACCAGAGCAAAGTTTAGTCTTTGCACAGCTCATATGAACTCTTGCTTAAAACTCTTAGTAACAAACATATAACAATAACTATTTTAGGGCCTTAACCACCACTTTTTTGCAATTAAATCCTAATCTAATCATGACAAACTACAGTATATATCGTTGGAAAGGTCAGTTTTGGCCTACATTTTTGTCATGTAAACATAGCCTAAGATTGGAGGCACGGTGGCTCAGTGGTTAGCATTGTCGCCTCACACCAAGAAGGTTGCTAGTTCGAGTCCTGGCTGGGTCAGTTGGCATTTTTGTGTGGAGTTTGCATGTTCTCCCCGTGTTAGTGTGGATTTCCTCCGGGTGTTTTCCACTACAGACATGTGGTATAGTTGAATTAGATTAACTAAATTGGCCGTAGTGTATGAGTGTGTGTGTGTGTGAATGAGTGTGTATGTGTGTTTCCAAGTACTGGGTTGCGGCTGGAAGGGCATCCGCTGTGTAAAACATATACTGGAATAAAACATATGCGACCTCTGATAAAATCAGAGACTAAGCCAAAAGAAAATGAATGAATGAATGAATGAATGAATGTATGGATGAATGAATGAATGAATGAATGAATGAATGTATGGATGAATGAATGAATGAATGAATGAATGAATGTATGGATGAATGAATGAATGAATGAATGAATGAATGAATAGCTTAAGATTGGAATTTCTCTTTCTGTGCAGATTTTTTAAAAACAAATCTGCGAATTTATGCTGAATTAATTTGTGAGTATAGTAACTAAAGACTTAACAAAGAAATAAAAATACAAATGAAAATGACTTTTTAACTTTCATTTAAAGTCTACAATGCAAATCCAATTAGATCCACTTGTTTGGTAAACAAAGCAATCTCTCATACTAATATACAGAAAATATTACTTTACAAACTGTATTGTAAATAAATCATATAAACATTTGCATATTAGTTCATAAAATTACTGAAATTAATATAAAACCCTAAATCACAAAAAGTCAGGACAGTATGGAAAACACAAATAATAATAAAGAAAAAAAGTAGTGATTTCCAAATTTACTTTGACAGACCTGCAACACGTTCCAAAAAAAGGTTGGGACAGGAGCAGTTTAGGGCTTGTAATGAGGTAAATTGGTTAAATAATGATGTGATTTGAAACAGGTGATGTCAACAGGTGATTGTAATTATGATTTGGTACAAAAGCAGCATTCAAGAAATGTCTAGTCCTTTAGGGGCAAAGATGGGCCGAGGATCGCCAGTTTGCCAACAAATATGTGAGAAAATTATTGAAATGTTTAAAAACAATGTTCCTTAAAGAAAGAAGACATTTGGATTTCACCCAACACTGCGAACTGTGCCAACTTTTTCTAATTTGTATGTATTGTATTCACACATTTACAGTACAGTACAGTACTGTACAAGTAAATAAAAAGACTTGATGATGATGACTAAAAATCCTGCGGAACCACTGACGACACAGTTCTTTCTTTTGGGAGGAAAATAACAACAGCAACTCCATATCTGTTGCACATTTAAATCTTTGAAGACTTTTACATGCACAGACAGCAGCATTATACAATCTACATGAAAGGTAATATCAGAAACGGGATCAGAATATCAATTTAAAATATCAAAACCATAATAGAGGCACTTAATGATGACATCCACTAAATTCCACTGCATCAGTCATTGCGTGGGTAGAAATTTATAGACAGCTCTGGATATAAAATCATTTTAGTCCAATAGACTGTCAGGAGCCCTGTTTTGCTACAGTAGATTGGCGTTTGTAAATGATGCAGCACGGCATAAATCCCAGAGAAACAGCCCAGCATCCTGAAAACCTGTTGACTTTACACACCATTTCTGGCCAATTAGCCGAGTCTTTCACCAAAACCACATGGACGAGAGCTATTGAGCATGGCATATGCACACAGCAGACATGCTCACTTTTTCATAGAGTCAACTATTTCATTGATTTCAAGCATCTACAGTCAAGCTGCGCTGGAGAGTTTTGCACCATGTATTGATAAAAAGACATTTTGCTACAGAAATGTTTATTATGTGATTAAAGCCTTTTTATTTAAACGTGATTTTGCTTTCTGTACAAATGCTCATACATTTCAAACGTTTATTTACAGTCGATGGATAAAAAGATAACTGTTTGTCAAATATTTCTTATGTGATGTTTAACGGAGAACCCATTTTACAAATAACAGTAACAACTAATTTTAATTACTACTTTCTTTTGATAAAAGTACATAATATTTTACTACTTGTTTACTAGTGTTCCGCTTTAAGTGCAATTTAAAGGCTTAAATAGGTTAATTTGGTTAACTAGTTAAGTTAGGTTAATTCAGCAAGTTATTGAACAACAGTGGTTTGTTCTGTAACCAATAGAAAAAAAAAAGTTCTTAAAGGAAAGATTCTTATGCCCCTTTTTACAAGATGTAACATAAGTCTCTGTTGAACATAGAGGGCTCTATTTTAACGATCTAAGCGCAAAGTCTGAAGTGCATGGTGCAAAAGCATTAAGCGTGTGTCCAAACGCACTTTTACTATTTTAAAGATGGAAAATATGGTCTGCACCCCCGCACATGGTGTAACAGGGCTGTGCTCATTCTCTTAATGAGTTATGGGTGTGTTTTGAGCATAACGGGCATTAAACCAATCAGAGTCTCATCTCCCATTCCCTTTAAGAGTCAGTTGCGTCACGCCACACCACATTTGCTGTTTACATGGTGGACTTTGTAAGTGGAAAAACTGAACACTTCACTAGCAAGAAAACAGTTAGGCCATCTGCATGAGGATAAAGAATGAGCCTCCTCCATTCGGCCTCTTTACTTTCTCTTTACTTTACTCCTTTACTTTCGTGGATAAGGAAACGGTGGAAACTCACTCCACTGAAGACATCCATTAGCCTACATATTTAATTTAGTTTGTTGAGCTCAAAGATTTGTTTCAAAACTAGTTCTAAATTCAGTTCTTATTTTCAGCAAACTAATAAATAAACAATAATAACAAAGTGTGGCCAAAAAATTTAGTTATATCCAAACACACGTCCTATTCTTATGCCCCATATGATGATGCACATGTCTCCAAAACCCAACAGGTGGACAAATCTAAACTTGTTTTTATTCAAACAAATATAGATATGCATATAATAAATAACACTACTAAATATAATAACATTATACAAGTGCAAACTGTCATGAATAAACTGAAAAAAATTACATAAAACAAAAAATTTACAAAAATAATAATTTTTGTAACATTTCAATCCTTTATTTTTTTTTCATATGTAAAGATATTTGTGTATTGCTGTACATCCTGTGTATAACTAACGTGCTCTGCCCTGGACTTTTAGTCTTTTAGCAGACTTTTAGACTTTTAGCAGCTTTTAGTTGGTCAATGGCTCAGTTCCTCAAAATAGCAACACACCTCCTTTTCAGACCGGCACACTCATGAGTCCACAAAGTGGCGCAAATGGATTTGCTATTTAAACAACGTGGCACAAAACTTGCGCTGGTCTGAAAATAGTTCAAATAACTCATTGAACCTGCCTCTTTTAGACTTTGATCGAAATTGTGCCATTTTGGTGACTGTCGCTTTAAATTTGAATAAGATTGTGCTCCAAACACCTATTGTCACCATAGCGGCAGATTCAAAATCTCTCATGATTCAAAATGCCAGATGGCTGCTTATGCTAATAAGGGGCAGGAAATCCACCCTCCAATGACAAATACAAATGGAGAATGTCATTCACAGGTGTTTCTACACACTGTTTTTATGAAGTGTGAATATAAAAAACATTCATTCATTCATTCATTCATTTTCATTTCAGCTTAGTCCCTTTATTAATCTGGGGTCGCCACAGCGGAATGAACCGCCAACTTATCCAGCATATGTTTTACGCAGCGAATGCCCTTCCAGCTGCAACCCATCACTGGGAAACATCCATACACACTATAAAAAACAGAATTAATATATTTTTTTAATTATTAAAGGCTGGCTATATTTACACACTGTTACCACACAACTGTTTAAACCCTTTATAAAAGTGTTTTTTTGCATAATAGGTCCCCTTTAATAAGGCTAGTAACATCTCTGCAACACACACACTCATCCAACCACCAGAGGGAGACATCACAGGAGTACTAACTCAGCTCACTTTCTTCTGCCACGTCCTGTCTGTAGCACATTTAAGCCATGTGGTGCTACAAGCTAAACTGCAAAGTATCGCCAGTACCCTCTGCCTTACCAAGCGTGAAGTGATACATGAAATGGCGATATATGACAATTAGCAGGACGCGCAAGTCTGTAGGTCACTGGATTAACTCTGGTGACTAGCACACCTGAACTGACTGTACTTGTCATCGGAGTACATGAATTGAACTGTGATGCCCCATTTCATGACATCCTTCATATATAATAAACATATATGATGACTTTTTAGAATATGTGAAAAGTAATTTCTGTAAATCCTCCCTCACCTTTGACGGGACACTCCAGGGTGAGGTTGGCACCTGAACGGACCCTGATAACACTTCCAACCACCACCTTCAGACTCGTACTCGTCAGATCTGATGTGTTTCTGTGTGAGGCAGCGATCGTGGGACTTTCTGTTTAAAAAAAGATATAATATTTTAGCTCACATTGCATAAAATGCAGTCCCTATTGGGGGTCTAGCAAAACACAACTCGGTTCAATCCGTAATATATTTTCAGTAAACAATAAGCTCATGACACTTTAAAATGGGGCTTTCCTTTAGATTTTTCTCCATCAGATTACACAGTACACCAGAGCATAAATATTCATTATTCTATACTAAAGTATAGAATACTATACTAAAATTTAATTGCTTGCACTCTTCCACTCACTGCATATTTTAAAATGAAGATAAATTAGTTATGTCTAAAATAAAGCTTGCTCGTTTTTTATTATATGGCACAATTCTCACTATTAATAAACCATTATCTATGATTGTCGCCTCAATAAACTCCTAATTTGCTGCATATTAATAGTTAAGGTAGTAGTTTGATTTAGGTAAGATTAGAAATGCAGAATAAACTCATGCAGAATATGTACAAGTACTAATAAACAGCCAGTGTCTTAATAATAGGCAGGTAATAAGCCACAAGTTAAAGGTGCAGTAGGTGATCTGCCAAAATGCTATCTGTTAGCATAATATCTTTGAAACACAATCCCTCCCCTGCCGTCCAAAGCCACGCCTCCTGAAATTACGAATGTGCACCTTAAAGAAGCCAGTAGATAACCCAATAGATCATAATGTGCAATATTTCATGCATGCAAGGATTGCTGGTCTCACTCTCTCACTTGGTGTCCTAAAGCAACTACTGTATGCTTAGTGGTTGGCCGGCTGGGTGCAGGAATTACACTTATTACTAAGCCATACTTATATGCTATTTCAGACCGAATATTCAAAGTAGAATGGTTAACTATATAGGGACTGCATCACAGGTTGTCATTGTTCAAAAATGAACCAATGTGATGTGAATATAAAACCAACTTCACCTCAGTAAAGCAGGCTAGGCGGAATAGCGCTTTTTACTTATGTTTTGTTATTAAACTAAATAAAAATCGACATTATCGATGCTGTAAAAGGTCCTTTATGAAATTGAAAATAGTCACATCAATATTTCAGTGGCTGAACAACACTTCTGTGCATATAACCCATTCTGAAAACAACACAATGTACATCAGCTTTGTGTGACTAAAATAGTTTTAAAACATAACATTACCTGTCTAAAAGAAATACTTCAGCCATGGTGTCGTCTTTTCTCCAGCGGGCAAAAATAACTCCAATATTGATTCAGGATTTTAATTTGATTCAGCATTTGTTTTTACCAGTCGCTCTCTCTTCTGGACGCGGCGCGCAATGCACACGCAAAAGGTGGATCTGTCTGTGTGAATTTGTTGACAGACAGTTTGGGCTACTTATCAGAATTATGGTAATTGTCAGCCTGACAAATTTTAATTAGATGAACATTTTTTAGTCTTATGCCTTACCCAGAATATAAAAATACATTTAAATACATGCAGATCATTTACTTTAATCATTACTATTGGAATGTGAAGAGACTTTCAACCAGCACAACAAAAACTGATTCAGAGGACAATCACCTACTGCACCTTTAATAGTGAGAATTGGTACTTAAAC
The DNA here is from genome assembly GCA_903798125.1 of Danio choprae. Lineage (NCBI taxonomy): Eukaryota > Metazoa > Chordata > Actinopteri > Cypriniformes > Danionidae > Danio > Danio choprae. Next base: position 26,194,862 of record CAIGQW010053631.1, on the reverse strand, counting down.
TAAACTGTTACCGTAAGTTTTATTTTGAGTGAACTATACAACACATTATTGCACAGGATACATTTATTTCATGCATTTCATTACATTCTGAAACCATATATTTTGAGAGCCCTAGTGATAAAACTGCAGTGTCTCACCGGCTAACAGGACTTGTGTTGTTTCTGAATCGGAACCCAGTTCATTGGTGGCGGTGCACCTGTAGATGCCCACATCACTGGCACCAGGGTTGGAGATATGCACTTCTCCACTACTGCTGTCCCATGATACCCTAGGGGAGAGAGAGAGAAATGTCCAATCAGCTGTACTGTACCATTTAGGGCAAATATCACATTTACCATTTATACATATTGAATTCAATTCATTCATTCATTCATTCATTTTCCTTTGTCTTAGTCTCCACAGCAAAATGAAAGGGGTCGCCACAGCGAAATGAACCGCCAACTACTCTGGCATATGTTTTACACAGCGGATGCCCTTCCAGCTGCAACCCAGCACCATACTGGGCAACACCCATACACTTTCACATTCACACACACACACTCACTACGGCTAATTTAGTTAATTCAATTCACCTATAGCTAGGGGAAACCGGAGCACCTGGAGGAAACCCACGCAAACACAGGGAGGGGAGGGGGGTGGAGGTCTAGTATTAATATCAACATGAAATATTACAGTGTTTTGTTTTTTTAAACGAAAACAGACTTGGGGCGGACTTGGTTTAATTGTTATCTCTAATCCTATTGGTTGCCTACTCTTTTCTGGAAGTTGGTCAGGATTGGATCCCTAAAAAAGTCTCGCCCCAAGGCTGATAAAAATAAAAACGTTTTTGCGTGAGTGAAGAGAAGAGCCAGCGAGCAAGAGAAATGATTGCGCGGGCACTTGTTTCCTTGCGTGTAGGTCTGTTATTTTCTCATGGTTCAGTTCAGCCTGTGCATAAACATCACTGGTGCACTCGGTTCTTTTTGCCATAGATTTGCTGTCGTGCAGGGCTTGACATTAACACCCGCCAACCCACCATATGCAGGTAGATTTTAGCTGTGGCGGGTTAGACAGCCGATCTTACTAGCCACTTTTTTTAAATTGCCAGCCCTGGCTCGTCACTAAAGACTAGAATTTTGGTTTATGACCGTTGGTCAATATGCGTGCAAATGTAATCATAGAATCTAGAAGCAGCACGACTGACAAAAACAACTGTTTGCGCGAGCAAAAGAAAGCAGGTAAATACCGAATGAGAGGGTGATCACGTGCACGGTGAGACACAGGCGATCCTCACTCACTGACTTTAGCGCACAGCTGATGTGAAGCACACGAGTGTTTAAAACCTGTGCCATTTCCTCACGCCAAGCAACTGTGCCTTGAAACGCAACTGGTGTGATCGGTTCTCTTTGGAATAGACTGGAAAAAAGCGATGTTCATTTACCAACAGTCTTGCTGTTTTCAAGTCAGGGCTCGAGATTTTTTGTAAGCAAGAGCAGTTGCCACTTTCGCTTTAACCATTGTTTGAGCAGATTATTATTAATATATGTCTAACGTTAACCGTGCGCGCAATCATTCTTTCATTATCGCACACAAAATGTTTGTCACATGCTTTCCTACAGTTATTTTTGTTAATATGGTTTAATTATCATCCTTTATAATAACATTCCTTTAATGTTTTATGCATAGTTAACTGGTGATCTGGGACCTTTAGCCTGAACAGACCACTGTGCATAGTTTGAGCTATATGAGAATATTTTTTTAAACGTCAATTGTTTTTAAGGACATTTTTGTTGAATAAAAGGTGTATGCATGCAGCTATATTTTGACACATTGTTTAAAATTTGTGGCAAGGAAATAATTACTTTGGTGTGGCCAGAGACAAAATGGCTAAATCCTTATAGTGTTGAGCCCTGAAAAGTCTTGCATTTGCTCACACACAACACACAAAAAAAGTGAAATGAATGAGGAGGCATGTGGAAATAACACAACATGTAAATCAAGTAATTTTAGCATGCCAAAGTCAGATTTATGCATATAAAATATATTTTCCCAACAGCAAAATTGTGGCTAGTGAAAATGGCGAGTGGCTAGTAATGGTGGAAAACTACTAGCCACAGTGGCTGGTGATCAAAAAAGTTAATGTCAAGCCCTGCTGTCGTGGTATTAGAAACCATTATCAACATGCTAACAACATGCCAATCCACACATGATGCATGCCAGAAACAAGCAAATTCATAGTAACAAACGGCTAACTATGCTAAAACCATTTTTGCAACATGCTCATTCACTACTCAGAGTTTTGGTCTTGTTCCAGTCCAAATATCTAAAACGTCTTAAATCAAGAAATGTTTTCTAGGCAAGCAAAACATAGTTTTTCCTCAAGACAAGTAAAATGCCAATGGGGTAAGCAAAATAATCTTATTTCAAAGCAAAAACTAAAAGAAAATCTTCATCAGCTTATTGATTTAAGAATTTGTCGAATTTTAGACTAGAAACACGACAAAAAATTTTTTTTGGAGTGTTTACTCTGCCAACATGATGACCATGTGGTAAAACATACCAGAATCATGGTAATCTAGGCAATGTTACACATGCTTAAAAGCTTCATGCTTTTCAAAAGTAATTTTTAACTTTCAGACCTGGAATTTTAAAGCAAACATCAAAGTTCCTCATCAAACTCAAGCCTAATAATCTAGCTGACTTTATTAATAACCTGAAACAATACATCGCCTGTTAAGATTATGTAAATTACAGTAAAAAATGACCTGTCAGTACCTTTTTCTGTTGTTTTAGAGATTTATTTCTTAGAGTGTGGAAAGGGGACATGATCAATCGGTCAATAAAATGAAATCCACCAATACAACCACCATACAACCATCATAATATATCAATTACCTACTGACAAAATCAAATCCCACCATACATTTTTACTCATCCGGCAAGCCATTTTACTTGGATAACGTCACAACAGAGAAGAAAAGAGAGCCGAAACTTCCGCTTCATGCTGAATTTAAGCATTACCGACTAGTTTACTTAAACCGGGTTGTACCTGGGTTAAAACAACGACTGGCCTCTTTGCATTACAGAGATGAAACCACGGGAGCTCAATACGCCACACTGTGCTCCTTCAGTGAAAAAACACACACCACGAACGTGTCTTAATCAAGTCACACCATCAGCTCGGGTCGAGATCTGGTTCAATCTCTCATTTCCTGTATATCAATCACAGGCTTCCCCTCGGGCTCATCACGTGATCTCCTTCAGCAATCAGGAATCCCAGAAGAGCCAATCAGAAAGAGTGTGTGACGGCCCCTCTGAGCTGTTTATATACCTGATTCAAGCGTTTATTGTGCAGATGCCATTGCACGGCTTGGGGAGTTCATTTATCTCACACTTGTGAAAGTCTCCACACACTTGTGGGAAAAAAAAAAAACTTATAGTTTTACATTCTTAGGCAGATCCTACAGAGTGACGGTCTTATCTTAACATCTGGCTATGTTCTCAAAACTAGAAGAAATGCAATATATTAGACATTGTTTTTATTATGCTCTTAAAGGCACAGTATGTCATTTTCGCCACTAGAGGGTGTGCATTCACAATAAACAAAGGCATAGTTTGATGAGGCAGTGACTGAGTGTGGAATCATGGGAGTTGTTGTCTTTATAAAATTGTAGTCTTCATTAAATTGTTCAACCTCAGGCCAACTATTCATTCATTCATTTTCCTTCGGCTTAGTCCCTTATTTATCAGAGGTCCCACAGCGGAATGAACCGCCAACTATTCCAGCATATGTTTTAACAGCGCAAGTTCTTCCAGCCGCAACCCAGTACTGGGAAACACCCAAACTCTCTCACAAAATAGTTGGTGGTTCATTCCGCTGTGGCGCCCCCTGAAATAGAGACTTAGCTGAAAGAAAATTAATAAATATTATCAGTCGTCTGCTCTTGAACAGACTGACTGAGTGCTCAGGTTTCACTCTTAATGTCTTGACTGCGGAATGAGACACTGTTTCTGTTCATAACAGTGGATGCACAGCAAATCAGAGGCTCTGTAAACTCTGTAACCCCTTCATGAGGATTCTTATGTAGACATGTTGACTATGAACCAGGCTTAAAAGCACACGATTCCCTGGCAGTTGACAGAGAGCTCAGCGTTTCACTTAATCATGCAAACCGATAAGCCTGTCGGGCTTGATGACAGTACATAATATTTTACTAGATATTTTTTCAGGATACTAGTATTCAGCTTAAAGTGCAATTTAAAGGCTTAACTAGGTTAATTAAGCAAGTTTGTGTAATTAGGCAAGTCATTTTATAACACTGGTTTGTTCTGTAGACAATTTCGTAAAGAGGCTAATAATATTGACCTTAAAATGGTTTAAGAAATGGTTTCTGTGCAGAGAAATTAAAGCCAGTCACATATAATCACATGTTCATTTAAAGATGCTTTTATTACACAAGTCTGCCTATATAGACAACACACAGCATGTTCTGGACGACAGACAGACAGATTACGATAGTCCAGCGAGCTCTCATTCACTCCCACCCAAAGCCACAAAGGGAACGGCGGACAAAATGTGCATTGTGTCCCATTCCAGCACACGTCTGATGAAAGCCGAGGCACTAATAAAAACACAGCAGCTGAGTCATGTCTGAAGTATCGAACTCATAGGAAAGATATCATCTGAAGTGTGATGGCACGTCTAAACCGGCTCACAGGCACAAATGTGTGCGCAAAAATCAGCTTCGGGACAATGGCAGCACTGTTTCCACAATCGCAAGCACCATCCTCCTGTACACTGGCATGCAATGTTTAATGAAAAAAAAGAAAAGATAAATTACAATGATTGCAAAGGAGTGTCTGGAAAAATACAAGCTGAAATATGTGTATATCTGTTTTCTTGTTTTTTGCATAGACTTCATTTGAATGTCTCTTACTTATACTTAATGCAAGACATATTGCCTGAAAACAAGTCGTATCATCTTACACAACTTTGAATGTCTCGTTTATCTGACATTTACATATTTTAACTTAAAAAAACAAGACAAGAATAATGATTTCTGTAGTGTTCCTGAGTGTTTCCTATTGAAAATGGGCAGAATCAGTGCTGTTTAAGAAGAATCTGTTAATAATAATACTATAAATACTAATATTATAAATAATACTACTACTACTAATAATAATAATAAATTTTGCTAACTGAAATAAAAATAATAAAAAATGAAACATGGAAAAACTACAGCAGAAAAATATAAATGAATATCAACAAAAATATAAAACTATTTATATTCATATAAATATTTAAATAAATATTAAT
>CAIGQW010053631.1:26168028-26179566 GCA_903798125.1 Danio choprae | reverse complement strand
GTAAGAAAGTGCATAGAAAGTACAGTTGAAGTCAGAATTATTAGCCCTCCTGAATTATTACCCCCCCTGTATATTTCCCCCCCAATTTCTGTTTAACAGAAAGAAGATTTTTTTCAACACATTTATGAACATAATAGTTTTAATAACTAATTTCTAATAACTGATTTCTTTTATCTTTGCCATGATGACAGTACATAATATTTTACTAGATATTTTTCAAGATACTAGTATTCAGCTTAAAGTGACATTTAAAGGCTTGACTAGGTTAATTAGGCAAGTTAGGGTAGTTAGGCAAGTCATAGCAGGGGTTTGTACTGTAGACAATCGAAAGAAAATGTTGCTTAATAATATTGGCCTTAAAATGGTTTAAAAAAAAATAAAAACTGCTTTTATTCTAGCCAAAATAAAACAAATAAGACTTTCTCCAGAAGAAAACATATTATAGGAAATACTGTGAAAAATTCCTCGCTCTGTTAAACATCATTTGGGAAATATTTGAAAAAGAGTAAAAAATAATAAATCACAGGAGGGTGAATACACTAACTGGCACCCCAATGCCTTTTCAACTACACATTGCAGCTCTTTACCTGTTGCCGTTCTGCAGTGGAGCTCCATCTTTGGTCCAGGAGAGCTTTGGCTTTGGCAATCCCTTACTGGGACACAACAGCGTAAGGCTGTGGGTTGCATTGGTCAGGTAAGCGGTCCGTCCCACGTGGATCCTGAGATCTCGTTGGAAGCTCATAACAGATCCGTGATGCTTCTGACGAACGATTGCTGCTTTTTTTGAAACCTCGGCTCCAAAAAGTTCAGAAGTGTTTGGCGTCCTATCTAAATAATTGTCCATTCTAGTGCTTTCCTCAATAGGAACTTGCCCTTGCCCTGCAGCAGCCAAATCCTCAATTAGTTTCCCAATCAGTTGTGATGCCATTTCATCCGTTACATCTCCACTTTCTGCAAGCTGACTGATGTTTTTCACAAGCTCCTCAAATTGTGTAGGTTCAAGAATGAAGGCCCCGATGTGGCTCCTGGCGCCTGAAGCCAAAGCGTAGTTTCCCAAAGCAAGAGTATCCCAAAGCATCTCTTTGGTATGTCCATCGTCGTCTCTGTAAAATTCATTTTTTTGCATCCAGCTTGATTTCGAAGCCTTGTTTCCATTTGCAAACCCTTCATTGCATTTTGAATGAACGAAACCTCCTTCTTTGTTGAGGTATGGATGAAAGTTCCCCCTTCCTTCCTTTCCCAAAGCCGGATGATCCAGGAGCCTGTTATTGTATCCGATCAGCTTCAGGATGAAGGTGTCTGAATCTTGGTTGGCCCAACAGCGGTACGCTCCAATATCTTCTGCTTCCAGGTTGTAGATCCTCAAAGCCCCAGATTTGGTGATGCTGAGACGTTTGGAGCTGGTCAGCTCATCCCCATCCTTCTCCCAGCGGATCTGAGCTTTAGGAAAATGCCGAACGGGACACTTGATAATGACAGTGGTCTTGGGAAGAAGGTAGGCTCGTCCTCCAATGGTGAAACTCAGCCGTTTCTCTGGCCTGTTCTGGATGTAGATGCGTTTCAGGCCAATGACCTGAGGGCAGCGCTTTTTGGAGTGTTTGTGCTCTGGGAAAAGAGATGGAAGAAGTTTAGGATGTTCAAACATAGGGCTAGAGATAATTACTTTAGTTTTACATGAGGTTATATATACGGTCAAATTATCTCTGCGGATCGGACTCTTAATTCCAATGAAGTCAAATCACATGGGACAAAGGGGCTTTTGGAAGGATTAGGAGAGAGAACAAAAACCATGAGGGCGCAATTTTATAATACAACACATTCTGCACTTGACTTGATTGTCATTCACATATACTAGTTTACACAGAACGAAATCTTGTAGCATTGGCTCTGCAGTTTCAATAAGAATAACCCTAAACAATAAGTGAATAAATAATATAATATACCAATAATCATAAACACAGCAGCTGCAGGAAGATCTGAAATTGGAAGAAAAGAAAATGGAAACTCTGTCATTATTTGCTCACCCTTCATTTGTTCAAAACCTGTTTGAGTCTCTTTCTTCTGTTGAACACACACAAAAAATAGCTAGCTAAGTTGCTATGTTTCCAGTCAAAGATGCAAATTAGATGTATTACCAAATCTGGAATAATCAGGGGTCCCATGCTTTCATGAACAGCAGATTCAAGGACTTTTTAAAGCATCATTAATTTTAAAATCAAGCACCTTTGTAATTCATATCCCAGCATACTGTATGTATTGCCTTGAAAGTCCTGACTGTACTTAACATTTCATTTACACTTAATATTGACATTAAAAATGTCAGAGTCATTTTCAAAAAGTTTGACCATTTTAAAAAGTCATGTTTAAAGAACTTTAATAAAGTTTGTTGAAGTCAATACGAGTAATATTCAAATGCGGTTTCTGAATTATAGATAAAATATCAGTGCTATTGTGCAAGATTTAAATTTAAGATTTTTAATTTAAGAATTTCTCAGTTTTTTCGTTCTGTTTTTGGCAATTGAGTACGACTGTTGAAATAAAAGCATAGACAAATTTAATTCCAAGTTTAACTCAAGCACTTTCAAGGACCTGTGTTTGTTTTTAAGTGCTTTCCAGGCTTTAAATCCATGTCTGAAATTTAAGTACTTTTAAGAATCGTGGGAACCCTGAATAAAACATTTGCGAATCCATCGAATGAGTCAAACAGGACAAAATTGTCTGGCTAATAAATTCGTGTTTTGATAAATCCCGTGTTCCTGTGCCTTCATATGTAGAAAGCGAACGTGACAGAATACCGGACCAAAACAGTTGCGGCGTATTTTCCCCCGTTTTTATTTTTTATAGTCTTTTTTGCCCCAGTGTTTTCTTTTCCTCTCCCCTGTGTTCCCATGGAGCCCATCTAGCACCCCGAAATTCCTCACTTCCTGCTGGAGCAGGGGGAAAACCGCCCTGAGGACCATATGCGTCTGTTAGTAGCTAATTTCACCAGCTATCCGGGCGACGTGCTCTGCGTTTTTCAGGGCAACAACCCGCTTATGTGGAGTGGACACTTGCGAGGAATGGATCACCATTCACTGTCTGCATGGAGGAAGACCTCGTCAGTGCCACTCCCGACCCAGTGACCAGCCAAACATCAGCCATCTGCAGGGAGGGCTTGCCAGAGCCCACCGCAGACGGAGAGCCACCCGCGGTGTAGCAGCCATCGCCATCTAGAGCGACAGAGCAGGATTACACTGAGCAGGAGAAGCTCAATTCACCGTCTGACCAGGTCGCGCCTTCAAAAAGGGGGTGGGGGGTTAATGTCAGGTGTGTGTTCTGTGTTGTTCCATGATTCCTGATTCCTTTGTTCTGTTTCCTGCCGTTTCCCATGTTCATTAGTTTCACCTGTGTTCATCCCCTGTATGTAATCAGTTTAATCACGTCCCTTGTATTTATACCCCTGAGTTTGTCTACTTCCTTGTTCGATATTGTATTGTCTGATCGTCTTTCCGTGCTCTCTTCACCCCATGTCCTTCCAGAGTCTACTGTGTTTCCAGTGCCCTTGTAGTGAGTGAGTGTTTGTAAATAAATTCGTGTTTTGATAAATCCCGTGTTCCTGTGCCTTCATATGTAGAAAGCGAGCATGACACTATTTACTTTCATAGTATTTTTTTCCAATCATGAAAGTCCATCCAACCATCCATCATTCTTCAAAATATCTTCTTTTATGTTCAACAGAAGAAATAAACTCATAAATGCCACACGAGGAAGAGTAAAAAGATGAGGTCATATTCATTAACACAAATTGAGCTAATATTTAAAAACAAATGATCAAGATCAACCTTTCTGCACCATTGAGTTAAGCTATAGGCCTCTCAAAGCAATTCTGGAAGCTTCATATGTTGTGTTATTATATACGACCACAGGGTTCACTGGTTCATGTGTATCATGAGAACAATGATAACATGCTAAATGATACCTACACAACCTTGTTATTTATTTGAGAAATCTGAGATGAAACTCAAGCAGGATTGGGCTGTTTCTGCAGCTTAAAAACATAACGGGGTCCCAAACTCTTTTTATGAAATATCCCCCTGTGCTGGTGTCAGAATGTATGGAAAGCATAGTGAGAGCAAGATCAAATAGAGGTCAGTTCAAAGTGAAATCACAATTGGCAAGAATACATGGGGTTACGCGCTGTGTAAACTGCAGGTCAGATAGCATGACATGTCTTACTGTTGCATGGGCTCATGCGGCAGCTCCTGATCAAAGGAGGAAGGGAAAGATCACTGCAGGACGTCCTGTCCAGGGTGACCAGCTGCCCGGAGGCAGTCTGTCTCCTACACACAGGCTCCCTCCGCTGAACGCCTTTACCACACGTCACAGAGCACTGCAAAAACACATTAAAAAAACATGGCCAATCTGAAAATTCAAATCTTTTCTTTAAGTCCCCATGAAATCCAAACTAAACATATTGTTTTGTTAGCTCATATTGCTAGTTGTGTGGTGAACAATTGCTCTGTGCATGTCATTAAGAAAAAGACGTCTGTCTGAGATATTGGGCGGGGCTAACATGCTTAACCACGCCCCTCCAGCTGTCAGTTTTGACAACAAACAGAAATGGTGAGCAAAAGGTGTCTGTTAGGTTGTAATAACTCTCCCAAAACCCTTTTCTCGATCTTTCTGAATGAAATGCCTACTTTACTACATCCAATCAGCTTGCAGTAGAAAAAACAAGCCACGCCCACTGTTTTCTCATTTAATATTCCGTTTCTCTAGGAACTGTCACAATGCATGTGGACTTTAAACATTTCTAAAAAGATATTAATTAATGGGAGAAACATTAATCCCACATTCAAGAGTTCACACTTAGATAATGCTCAACTATGATAGCAGGTTTGGCATGCTGTCCCGGGAGAGAACCCTGAGCTCAGAGATAGATGAGCCCAAGGTTCCCTCCTGGTCAAAGAGCATTAGGAGGGATACGAGAGCAGGTATTTCTCGAGAGCCCCCAGATTGTGTGTGTGTTTTTTTTTTTTAAATATACACTGAGAATTGATTCAGTATGTATGCTTTAAGTGCTTGTGACTGTTATTACGATACATTTATTTACATGTTTTTAGACTGTGGGAGGAAACTGGAGTACCCGGGGAAAACCCACGCGAACACGGGGAGAACATGCAAACTCCGCGCAGAGAGTGCCGACTGGTTCAATTGAACCTTTGGCCTTCCAGCTGCGAGATGGAGGGAGAAGGGAAGGAGGTTTCCAAAAACGAAGATAGGGAATGAAATTTAGGCAGGATATTTATAGTAGTTTTGGAATGATCTGATAGGCTAGCTAATGATTAGCAATAAGGATCAGCTGTAGTCGATCATATCACGTGCTCCTCTCGAAAGTTTGTGAAACTTCACTTAATTAACAGGAGAAAAATTACTCAGTAACAAATTATGAGTGCCTTGGAATGAAAGACAACAAACTCCGGATGTATGGATTGATTGTGTGAGCAAAAAGCTTCAACATGGACTTCTTAAAGAAATGTTGCCTTTGTGATGTCTGTGTTTAGATTGTATATGAGAGACTTGATATATGAGAGAATGTTTTTAACCACATAGCTGTATGGCCAATTTTGTTATTTTCACTTGCATACTTCAATTATAAGGATATTTTTTGCTATTTCTGCGCAGAATATTGTAAAACATCTGCAGATTTATGCAGCATGATTTTGGGAGTATCTAAAAACTTAATATATGACATAAAAATAATAATATCTTTTCAACTTTTATTTAATGCTTACACTGCAAATCCAATTAGATCCACTTATTTGGTAAACAAAGCAAGTCTTTTATATAATATATTTGCTAAAAGACGTAAATAAATTACTTTACAAACTGTATTGTAAATAAATAAAATAAACATTTTCATATTAGTCAATAATATTACTGAAATTATTTAAAAAACTGAATAAATATAAATTTACACACATTTACACAAGTAAATAAAGAGACTCAATTATGGGCTGAAATCTGATACCGTGTTGCCATAATTATTCTTTCATTCATTTTCCTTCGGATTAGTCCCTTTATTTTTCAGGGGTCACCACAGCGGAGTGAACCGCCAACTTATCCAGCATATGTTTTACACAGCGGATGCCCTTCCAGCTGCAACCCAGTACTGGGAATCATCCATACACTCTCATTCACACACATACACTATGGCCAATTTAGTTTATTCAGTTCACCTATAGTGCATGTCTTTGGACTATGGGGAAAACTGGAACACCCAGAGGAAACCCACATGGACTTGAACAGCGACCTTGTTGCTGTGAGGCGACAGCACTACCCACTGTGCCACCGTGTGCCCCGTTGGCATAATTATAGGTAATAAAATGTAATGTTTTCTTGAAAGATTAATGAACATCCATCAGTAAGAACTTTTTTACGTTTAACACTTACATACTGTTAAAGGCACTATTATTAGCCCTCCTGTGAAATTTTTATTACCTTTCAAATATTTCCCAAGTGACGTTTAACAGTGCAAGGACCATTTTCACAGTATTTCCAATTGAATGTTTAAATTTGGAAGAAAATCTTATTTATTTTAGTTTGGCTTTAGTTTAACATTTAAAAACATATTTTTAAAGTCCGTATTATTAGCCCCCTTAAGAAATTATTATTTTTCAATTGGCTACAAAACAAACCACGGTTATCCAATGACTTGCCTAATTAACCTAACTTTAACCTAATTAAGCTTATAAATTGCACTTTCACGAGTTCACACTTACAGACGTTTAAAAGAATAAAGCATATTTGGAGTGCTGTCCAGGGAGAGGGCTCTGAGCTCAGAAAAGACACCCCAACTCGTGTTATTCCCTTTGTCAGGAAAGCGAGAGACATTGGGGTCCTAGTGATGTGTCTAGCCCGGCCCCAGAACGCTCTCCCTAGGTCAATTTTGTTCAAGAGGTGAGGTGTCAGGGAGATGGAGGGATGCTAAAGTCGTGAGATAATGGAGATGGGACGAGTTTGGTATTTATGGGGGTTTGGTCTGGATAGGATAATAGATGCTGATAGGATAATAGAATGATTGTCAATGATGTACTAGAATTGTTGAAACATCTGCGCATGCTCCTCCCGAAATTTGTTTATAAAACATCACCTAAGCTACATAACTAGTGCAATATGATGTACTGTCATGATGACAAAGATTAAAGAATTGAGTTCTTAGAAATTAGTTATTAAAACTCACATTCTCTACATTAAAGAATTAATATTTCATAGGAAGGCTTATAATTTAGCCTTTAACTGTGCGCTTTGCAAAATCAAATACTTTAAAAATAAAATACTTTGGACTTTGATTGATTTAAGTAATATTGAAAATGAAGACTTTATAAATTACATTTATGAAGTAAGTAATGTGCATTTATATATCTCCAATGTTTATGTTGGTAGGACACACACCTTGGACCACTCTCCGCCTTCCAGACGAGGCAGCAGACAGTCAGCATTGGTGCAAATCCTGTGGACGTCAGGTTTGGGTCCGGTGCAGTCCTCATCCCTCAATCTGCGGTAGCTTCCAGTAGCCAGTCTCTGTTTACAGTAAACCTTCCGCCATTGAGAGCCTCTGCCGCACGAATGAGAGCACTGACCCACAGATGAAATATAAACACCACCATAAACACCAACAAACCAACCACATCCACATAATGCATGACGCAACCGCTGAGAGAACAGCATGTGCGCAAATATAGTCACACACCAGTCGGCCTGCAGATGTTGTTTACAGCAGAAAAGCCAAATGAAGATCCAAAGTCAGCCCTAAAAATGATTTCGCATCATGTTTCATAATAAAATGCTCTCAAAAACACATGCTCGATGAGAATAACATGCCCTTCAAAGTGTTTATGCGAACGTCTGGCATTAAAAATGGCTTTTTATCTTCCTTGTAGGCAAAAAGTCTCACTAATTAATGTCATTGCTTTCCATGATATTAAAGCTTTTTATTTATTTTCTGTGGGAAACGTGGAATGTGGTTCAATTTAACAACTGTCGGCTTAAGCCAGCAGTTAATTTCACATTAAATATGGCTAACTCGGGCAATATTAAAGATATTACGGCTATATTTTAATTGTGAAACAAACATCACTACTTTGCTATACACTTTTTATACACATATAGACTTATTATTATTAACAACATACTTCACATGACAATTTGCACATAACAGCTGCACATATAGTAATATACCTGTACATACACTTGTCAATTTGCATATCTGCATTCACTACTTGCTTATACTTTTAAAATATATTTATTATCTGTTTTTTTGTCCTGTCTCTGTAATTCTGTTGCACTGTAGAAGCTTCTGTCACGAAAGCAAATTCCTCGTATGAGTGAACATAGCTGGCAATAAAGCTCTTTCTGATTCTGATTCTGATTTTGACAGAATATTCTTTACATTGTGTAGAATTGAGTTTATGTAGAAAACCGTAAATGACAAAATATGAATTAAGCTGAGTTTTAACACATTTATCACACATTTATATTTAATATGTATTAATACTGAAAAAAGTAATATTTAAATGTAAATCTGAATATGAAGCTATTGTTACTAATATTAATTAACAATTTTAAACAATTTGGACATTCATTCATTCATTCATTTTCTTTTCGGCTTAGTCCCTTTATTAATCTGGGGTCGCCACAGTGGAATGAACCGCCAATTTATCCAGCATATGATTTACGCAGCGGACGCCCTTCCAGCCGCAACCCATCACTGGGAAACATCCACACACACTCATTCACACACATACACTACGGACCATTTAGCTTACTCAATTTACCTATACCGCATGTCTTTGCACTTGTAGGGGAAACCGGAGCACCCGGAGGAAACCCACGCCAACACGGGGAGAACATGCAAACTCCACACAGAAACACCAACTGACCCAGCCGAGGCTCGAACCAGTGACCTTCTTGCTGTGAGGCGATTGTGCTACCCACTGCGCCACCGCGTTGCCCCAATTTGGACATATAACATTCAAATACAATATCTATTTCTATCTATATCTATCTAAGAGAATTTTGACTCATTTTTTGGCTTTCATTTTTAAGCCTTATTGCATTGTAAATATATAAAAACTGTTTGCACTCTTACTGATTTCTTATTTTTTGCATGTTTGTCACACTTTATTGTTTCAGATCATCAAACAAATGTAAATATTAGTCAAAGATAACACAAATAAACACATCATGCAGTTTTGAAATTCAAAACTACATAATCCTGTGTGAAAAAGTGTTTGCTCCTTCGTTAACTTGCAATGAGTCCTGTGGAGGAAGGTTTTGGGCAAATCATCTTTGCAGAATTGCTGTAATTCAGCCACATTGGAGGGTTTTCGAGCATGAACCGCCTTTTTAAGGTCATGCCACAGAATCTCAATTGGATTCAGGTCAGGACTTTGACTAGGCCACTCCAAAGTCTTCATATAGTTTTTCTTCGGCCATTCAGAAGTGGACTTGCTGGTGGGTTTTAGATTATTACCAAAGTTCGCTTTAGCTTGAGGTCACTAAAAGATCACTGGACACTCTCTTTCAGGATATTTTAGTACACAGCAAAATTCACTTTTTTTTCACACAGGGCTATGCAGTTTTGTATTTTGTTTCCATCTGATAATACAAATCGGCATAATGTGTTTTCTTGTGTTATCTTTGACTACTGTTTGAATTTGTTTGATGATCTGAAACATTAAAGTGTGACAAACATGCAAAAAAAAAATAAGAAACCCATATTCACACCACTGTATGTCACTTTTCTCCCAGCTGATTGGTCCAGTTTGGGTTTCCGAACAGTTTAGCTACACTAGTATGAAGCACAAGTTACCATGGTGACAAAACCCAATCAAAACCTTAAACTAAACATGAACTTACTTGTATAAAACCCCAAACCGGCTTTGCGCAACAGGCCTCTAGTTTTGGCAGTTTTTGTCTTTGAGTAAGAAATGAGTAGATGTAATATGAAAGATGTCATCCTTGTAATTTGTAGCAAATGATCGATATAATTTAGCTGAAATAAACTGCTGTTGTGTTGCCCATAGTTTTGAGAAATTGGTCCTGGTACTAGCAAAGAAAGCTGTAAAGATTTGTTTGCCTTGTTTTCTATATGAAATCTCACAAATCACAAACCTGCTGCCATTCCTCAGCCTCCCAGGACGGTGGACAAGCCACCTGGTTGCAGGCCTGTAGCTCAGTGGGTCTTTTTTCCACACAGTCTTTGCTGGACAGTGATTCGGTGCGGTTTCCAGCCACAGATCTGACACAGGACACACTCCTCGTCTGAAGCCCCACACCGCATGACACTGAACACACGTTCCACACACTCACCTCCCATCTGACAGAAACACACAAACACATTAGAAACGAAAGGCACATACAGTCGAAGTCACAATTATTAGGCCTACTGTGAATTTGTTGTTCTTTATTTTTTCTAATATTTTGTAAATTAGAAGGGCTAATAATTCTGACGTCAACTGTAGAGTACATGATGTTTCATATATGATTTTTTTCTTTAATCCAGGATTGAATGGATCATAAACAGTGGGTATATATATATATATATATATATATATACCACAGTGGGGTCAGGCTTGAAATCAAGTTTGCAGTGATTGGAGAGATCTTACTATACACACATCTTGGTTATAAAGGGATAGTTCACCCCAAAAATGAACATTTACTCACTATTTCCTTGCCCCTTAAGTGGTAACAAACCTTTATGAGTTTCTTTTGTTTCTGTTGAACAGACAATATATTTTGAGTAATGTTTGAAATTGGTAACCACTGATATCCATAATAGAAAAAAACAAATGCTATGGAAGTCAATGGTCACACTTCAAATAGCTTATTTTGTGTTTAATAGAAGAAAGCAACAGGATTAAAACAAGTAAAGGGTAAGTAAACACTGACAGAAACGTCATTCTTAGGTGAACTGTGCCTTTAACTAATGTTATTTGACTCTTTGTAGTATTATCTGCCTAGCAATATTTTAGCAACAGTGTAGCAACCACTTAGAACACCCTATCAACCACCTAGCAATGCCATAGGAACCACCTAGCAACCACTCAGAAGACCCTAGGAACTACCTAGAAACACCTGGCAATGCTTTAGATCACATGTGTCAAAGCCAGTTCCTGGAGGGCGACAGCACGGCACAGTTTAGTTTCAAGCCTAATTAAACACACCTGATCAAACTAATTGAATTGTTTGAAACCTACAGGTAAGTGTGTTGAAGCAGGGTTGGAACTAAACTGTGCAGTGCTGCGACACAAGTGCCTTAGATCAATCAATCAATCAATCAATCAATCAATCAATCAATCAATCAATCAATCAATCAATCAATCAATCAGTCTGTCATTTTCTCATTCTATCTATCTATCTATCTATCATCTATCTATCTATCTATCATCTATCTATATATCTATCTATCTATCTATCTATCTATCTATCTATCTATCGATCTATCATCTATCTATCTATCTATCTATCTATCTATCTATCTATCTATCTATC
>CAIGQW010053631.1:26152197-26167339 GCA_903798125.1 Danio choprae | reverse complement strand
TCTGTCTGTCTGTCTGTCTGTCTGTCTGTCTGTCTATCATTTTCTCATTCTATCTATCTATCTATCTATCTATCTATCTATCTATCTATCTGTCTGTCTGTCTGTCTGTCTGTCTGTCTGTCTGTCTGTCTGTCTGTCTGTCTGTCTGTCTGTCATTTTCTCATTCTATCTATCTATCTATCTATCTATCTATCTATCTATCTATCTATCTATCTATCTATCTATCTTTAATATCGAACTTCAATATCTAGTTAGTAGTATTTTATTGTATTTATTTTAGTATTATTTATATGTATGCTACTACAGTATTTCAAAAGTGTTGCATATTACGCTACAAAAACCTTGTAATAAATTGCCAGTACATTTTCTGTTATTTTACAGACTTATTTTTCTCTCTATATTATTTCTTACACAGTACTTTATATTATTTCAAAGTACTAAAATGTCAATAAAAGTCACTTTGTTAAACTGCAGAGTTGAATTTTCAACATCAAAAGTGGACAGAGCAGAGATCAACATCCCATAATGCAATTCACAAACGTAAATAAACAGAAAACACTTGTGAGAAACATATTCCTTACCACAACAAACTATAAATCCATCATTTTGCAGAATATTATTGAATCTACTTTGTACGACAATACAAACCATGGTCTTTGAACAATATGATCTCTGAAATTCCATGACAATCATAATCAGAAAGATCCCTACAAATTAAATCATATGGACTATATATATATATAAAACACCAGGCCTTTCAAATTGAAACAATACAGTCTGAGATAACAATCGAGCTTTTGTCCATAAACATAAGAGAGGTTATAATATTGCGAGCCGCAGTATATAAAAAGCCACATGAAAGATATCAGCTCCAGTAAAGTCATTTATTCCATAATGCACTGCTCTAAAAAGCCAGCTGTCCTGCTTTTGTTGGCAAACGGTCAGTTAACAGGAAATCACATTATTTTCATCACATGTCCTTATTCTCGGCGCGGCCTGACAAGCCTGTAAGATTGCATCTGAATTTGCTCTTTGAATGTAATCTAGGCCAGCGGGTTCAATTTTAGCTCCTTGTTAAGGAGCTGGATGAATCATGATGCTTTTTCTCCCCCCTCACTTTGGTTTTGCATGCAATATCTTTCCGTGACAAACACATTCAGTGTTGAAAGAATTCATTAGTGGCGTTTGCTATTTTTACTGTGCATTTTTTTAAGGATCAAACTTACACCAGGCTTCTAAACAGATTTTACATTTACAACTAATCATTAAAACTGACGCTTAGTGTGGTTTACTTATAAACTAATTTCGAAAGGGATCACGTGCTTAAGATTGAACACTGCTAGCACCGCATCAGCACCGCAATCAGACGAATACTGACACACTACAAATAACCAGAGTTTTCTACTCCAGTCATCTTCGTCTTGAAGAACTCTCACCGTCTAAAGACATCTACCATAAGTAAATTGACTACTCTAAAATAGCATCCTAAGAAATATCTCAAGCACGTTCACAAGCAGGGGAGTTCTCGAGACCTACCTGAGCTCAAACTCCCCTCTCGCCCTTCAAATGGGAGGGAGCCCCGGGCTCGAGGATATTCTGAGCTCAGGGCTCTCTCCCGGGACAGCATGCCAAATAGGCTTTATTATCAATCATCAGCTATGTGTGAACTCTTGAATGTAAAGTGATATGAAGACAATGGAAGCAAAACAAAAGAATTGCAATATAAGGACAAAAAATTATCAGTTTGTGCTGCAAGGAGAAAATAACACAGAAGATTGTAACAGTGAATGAACAGTCATATACTGCCGTCACATCATCCAAGTGGATGCTGCACACTGATGGAGAGACCCATCCCCCCCCCCTGATTCCTGATGATTGTGGGTGCTTTGGGTGTATGGCCATACACGATATATGTGCTATATAAATACACATTCCATTACATAACGATCTGTTAAGAAGGAAGTAGTATGTCCCAAAGCTTGCATACTCTTCTGTTACACACTCAAAAGTATGTATTTTTCCTTCACAAGAAGTACATACTTTTAGGGCGTAGTATAAGTATGCGAATTGGGACGCAGCATTGGACTTTACCTTGGAGGGCACGGCTGAGGGTTACAGATGCGCAGCAGGGAAACTGGAGCTTTGGATCCGTTGCAGAGCAAGTCATCAACAATCTCCTTCTTCAAGGTGCTCACACACCTGACAACAGCCATCTGTTTGCCTGCAAAACAACACAGTGAGATTGAGATTTTCAAATCTAGATTTCCATAGCCCAGGCTGATCACTATCAGCTCTCTGAGACTTCAAGCCAATTTCATTTCGCTGGAGATGTAAAAAGTCAGTCATTTAGCTGTAAGGAATTATTATAAAAGATAAACCATACAGCTTGTTTTCAATGCTCTGGTCACATTCATTTATTCATTTTTCTCCGGCTTAGTCCCTTTATTTATCAGGGGTCGCCAGAGCGGAATGAACCGCCAACTGATCCAGCATATGTTTTACACAGCGGATACCCTTCCAGCTGCAACCCAGTACTGGCAATTATTATATAATATATATAATATATTTGCTAAAAGACGGAAATAAATTACTTTACAAACTGTATTGTAATTAAATAAAATAATCATTTTCATATTTTCACATGAAATTTATTAAAAAACTGAAAAAATATAAATTTACACACATTTACACAAGTAAATAAAGAGACTCAATTATGGGCTGAAATCTGATACCTTGTTGCCATAATTATTCTTTCATTAATTTTCCTTCGGCTTAGTCCCTTTATTTATCAGAGGTCGCCAGAGCGGAATGAACCGCCAACTGATCCAGCATATGTTTCACACAGCGGATGCCCTTCCAGCTGCAACCCAATACTGGGAAACACCCATATACTCATTCACACACATACACTACGGCCAATTTAGTTTATTCAATTCACCTACAGTGCATGTTATTGGACTCTGGGGGAAACCGGAGCACCCGGAGGAAACCCACGCCAACACGGGGAGAACATGCAAACTCCACACAGAAACACCAACTGACCCAGCCAGGACGCGAACTAGTGACTGAACAAGTGCTGTGAGGCAACAGTGCTGACCCTTGAGCCACCGTGTCACCGGGCCGGTCACATTTAAAACCTAAAATCATTTATGATTACTTATAAGGATGATAACCTATAAGGAAAATCATCATTTTATTTCAGCCATTAGTCCTTTTATTTAGCAACAGTGGCGGAATCATGGATTTTTTCATTGGGGTGGCCAAGCTTGACACATAGGTGGTTGGGGGTTGGTGATCGTAGGCTAAAGTAATGAAAGGAAGGGGGGTGGGGTTGGGTGTGATCGGGGACTACAGTGAAGAGTTGGGGGGGATTGTATGGGGTTGCCGGGATTTTGCCTAGGGTTTGTTGTTAATTAATGTGAATAAAAACTCGATATTTTGCGACACAACTTGAAAACAGCAGAGCTTTTATTATGCCACAGTCCACCGCTTACGATTCTTTACAATCATGTGGATAAGAAGCAGCACTATTTTATTAAACTGAATACATTTTAGGCTTCTGTTATAATGCAGCTGTGTGCAGTCTAATAAAACACACACCATATTAAAACCTGTTTCTCTGTTTTCTATAAAACCAAACCAGAAATCGAGAATATGTGACGCCATTACCATGAACACACAGCACATACTCCATCTTACTAGTTGAAATTGCTTATTTGTCTGGATTTAAACATTCTTCCAAACATTTGGGATAATGTAAGTACATAAGTCAGCAAAGTATACAACACTGTTCTTGTGGTTTTTGCATATTTTAGAGAAAATGTACATATCATGCCTTTAAGAAGTAATTATTGATCAATTCTGGTTATCAATCAATCAGTCAATCATATCTATAGTTGTTAAAGTCTCCATGAACCGGAAGCTGCGACTGTTTTTTTTTTCTTATTGTGACGCAGTTTCTAGAGAAATGGAATATTAAATGAGAAGACAGTGGGCGTGGCTTGTTTTTCTACTGCAAGCTGATTGGATGTAGTAAAGAAAGATTTCATTCAGAAAGATGGGGAAAGGGTTTGGGGAGAGTTACAGTTTTTCTCAGTCGCTTTAGTACAATTGTCAGATCAGAATGAAATTCTCAAAACTATTTGTTCAATCTTCACATCATGATGTCACTTGTGCACATCATATAAGCAGTTTCTCACTTCTTTGAACAAGTTGCAATTGCTTTGGTACATCCATGCAAATGATTATGTACAATTCTCTGCCCTTTGCTACATTATCAATTGTTTATGTCATGTTGATCAAAATGTATTATATAGTTCACTGTGCAATAGTCTTACTCCTCAAAACACCAAGTCATTAGTTCATCGTATAAGTCATTAACTGCAAAATGGTTGACCAAGTTGTCATAATGTGACAAACATATTTCTATACATCTCCATTATATGTTTTTTTCTAAATCTGTCCTGAATTGGTAAATTGCTCTCAGGTGACTTGACTTCCTCTAACAAAGGTGCATCTCATTGACAATCAATGGGCAAGTATATACTGTATATGGCTGAAGCACAACACAATGTTCTATGTCTGACAATGGAAGGACAAGGAATTGGACGGGGTCAACAGCCAGAGAGAAGAAGAAGAGGAAGAGGAGTGAGGCTGCGTGGTGGAGGAGTTAGGAGGCAAAACCGAGGAAGAGGCCGAAGACATGTACGTGTTCCTGATGAGATAAGAGCCACACTTGTAGACCATGTTGTCAACCATGGGCTCACAATGGCTGAGGCTGGTAGAAGGGTGCAGCCAAATGTTGGGAGAACAACTGTGTCCTTAATCATTCAGACCTTTCGTCGAGAGAACAGGTATGTAATCTAAAATATGAACTGTTCTGTAATGCTTCATACAATATTACAGTATGTTTACAATGTGTAAAGCTTTTTGCAATATTCAGTAAGTACTGTAAGTAGGCCTACATTTTATACAGTGACATTTTATCTTCCTGAATTTTGTATTTTGCATTACTGTATCTTTTCCACATAGGACTGCAAGACAACTTCACAGGGGCGGCAGAGGGCCCCTTTTCACTGCTCAACAGGAGGAGGCTATTTGCACCATGGTTGTAGAAAACAATGCGATAAGACTAAGGGAGATAAAGAGTGCCATTATAGAGGACAACAACATATTTGCAAATATCCAAACAGTCAGCATCTCAACCATTGACAGAGTGCTGAAAGGACACCAGATGAAAATGAAGCAGCTTTACACTTTTCCATTTGAAAGAAATGGTGAAAGAGTGAAGGAACTACGCTACCAGTATGTACAGGTAAAACATGCATGGACATGCAGCAACTGTACTGCACAGTAAACACTATGTATATCATACATTACAGTAAGCCTGTTTTTACACATTACACAAATCTTTACACATTTGCTATGGCTGTAGAAAAGTAATGCAATATGTGATTTATACATTTGATGTAACTCTATCTTGGCCAAAATGAAAATTCTTGTAATTCATACAACTCATTTTGTGTCTTCTGTATATAGCATATGATGGAACTGGAAGCAAGTGAACAGCCGCACAGCTTCATCTACATAGCTCATCTATGGCTTCAACCTAACAAAATGCAGAAGGCGTGGCCGAAATATCATCGGCCACAGGGCTACAGTTGATGTGCCAGGCCAACGGGGTGGGAACATAACCATGGGTGCTGCCATCTGTGACAATGGTGTGCTTACTCATATTTCCATAATAGGTCCATACAACACAGAACATCTTATAACCTTTCTAGAAACTCTCTACAGAGATCTCATCCCTGAAGAAGAAAGGGGTCAGAGTGGACATCACCTGCCAACGTATGTGATAGTTTGGGACAATGTGAGTTTTCATCACTCCAACATTATCAGGCAATGGTTTGCAGCCCACAACAGGATGCGGATGAAGTTCATTTCACCCTATTCTCCATTCCTTAACCCAATTGAGGAATTTTTCTCAGCATGGAGATGGAAAGTTTGATCGCCAGCCGCATACACAAATGACCCTCCTGGCTGCCATGGATGCAGCGTGTGATGACATCACAGCAGACGCCTGCAGAAGCTGGATAAGACACTCTAAAAGATTCTTTCCACGCTGCATTGCAAGAGAGGATATTCGCTGTGATGTGGATGAGAATTTGTGGCCTAACATACAGGAACGACAAGAGGTCTAGGAAGACCACACCAATTCCTACTGCACTGCCTGTACTGTTGTACAGAATATTGTCCTATCTTTTTTTTCCCCTTGTGTTACTGTTTGCAGTGGGTTTTTTCTATGTTGGTATGACATGGTCTGTCAACAAATTACAATATAAACAATAAAAGTGTAAATGTGAATCTTGTGCAGTCTCTTGCAATCAAACAAAAAGGTGTAACTTACATTTTACAATAATTGTCATCAAAACTTAAGCCATAGTTTACATCAGAACCTCCCTCTAAAGTACACAGTTATATTGACAACATGACTAAGTAATTTGACTGTCTTGTTCGTAGACAATGACACAAGGACTTGACATTCTGATGGCACTGACATGTTCAATGACATAAAGACTTAGTTTTGAGAGATGAACTGAAGATTTTGAGCAAGTTACAGGCTTTTGCACGAAATCCATAGTGTTTTGCTGTTTGTACAAATTGTTTTGAGAAATGCACACACATATTTGCAAACTTCAATTCTGATCTGAGAATTGTACTAAAGCGACGGAGAAAAACTGTAATACAACCTAACAGACACCTCCTGCTCACCATTTCTATTTGCTGTCAAAACTGACAGCTGGAGGGGCGTGGTTAAGTATGTTAGCCACGCCCAATACCTCAGACAGACGTAATATGAGAATTTAACTGAAAACAAACAGGAAGTGCATTTTCAGATTTTTATTTAAGATTACAAGGGCAAACTATTTTCTTAATGACATGCACAGATGAATTGTTCACCACAAAACTAGCAATGTGAGCTAACAAATCAAAATGGTTAGTGTTGATGTCATGTGTACTTTAATGGAGACTCACCGACAGCACATGATGCAGAGCAAGCAGTGAAGCCAATGTATTCCCAAGCATAACCATGTTGATCGGGAACCTCAGGAGTCCTCAGGGGCCACCGCGAGGAGTCTGGAGCTGCCAAACAGGACCCTGAATCACAGCTCCTTTGAGAGGAAGGCTTTTCTTCATCACACTCTTCATCAGGCAGTTCAACCTCGGCTTGAGTGAAGGACAGCAGTACTTTACACTTCACCTGACGCCGCTGGACACCCAGACCGCAAGACACACTGCAGGATGACCACGGTCCCGGGACAAACCTACACACACATACAAACAGTTGAAGTCAGAATTATTAGCCCCCCTGTATATTTATTTCCCCAACGTCTGTTTAACGGAGAGAAGATTTTTTCCAACACATTTCTAAACATAATAGATTTAATAACTCATTTCTAATAACTGATTTATTTTATCTTTGCCATGATGACAGTACATAATATTTTACTGGATATTTTTCAAGATACTAGTATTCAGCTTAAAGTGACATTTAAAGGCTTAACTAGGTTAATTAGGTTAACTAGGCAGGTTAGGGTAATTAGGCATTGTATAACAGTGGTTTGTTCTGTAGACAATCAAACACAAAAATATTGCTTAAGGGGTCTAATAATATTGACTTTAAAAGGGTTTAAAAAAATAAAAACTGCTTTTATTCTAGTCGAAATAAAACAAATAAGACTTTCTCCAGAAGAAAAAATATTATAGGAAATACCATAAAAAATTCCTTGCTCTGAAAATCATCATTTGGGAAATATTTGAAAAAGAAAAAAAGAATATTCACAGGA
Source organism: Danio choprae (assembly GCA_903798125.1). NCBI lineage: Eukaryota > Metazoa > Chordata > Actinopteri > Cypriniformes > Danionidae > Danio > Danio choprae. The sequence continues at coordinate 26,159,492 of CAIGQW010053631.1, read as the reverse complement.
GGGATAATAATTTTGACTTTAACTGTACATACTTACACACTGAGCGTTGACTGACTGTTACGTTTAACTGCAGTGGCATGTATAAAAATATTTCCATTGCAACTTATATATACTGTATGGAAAATAGTTGAATTGACTAGCAATTCATTTAAAAATAAGATTGAAAGGAAATGAAATGAAATGAAAATTCTGGGGCAAAACCAAAAATGAAAATACTGAACGCACTTGGCCAAAAACCGAAACCAAAAATGCTTTGTAATAATTATGTATTATTTTATTAAATAATATAATTTTGTCAGACTTTTTTTACATTTAAAGGGATAGCTCACCCAAAAAGGAAAAACTCACTATTTATTCAATAATTTTCCTTCAGCTTAGTCCATTATTTATCATGGGTTGACACAGCAGAATGAACCGCCAACTATTCTGGCATATGTTTTAAGCAGCGGATGCCCTTACAGCCGCAACCCACACATTCACACACATATACTACAGCCAATTTAGTTTATGTAATTCACCTACAGCGCATGTCTTTGGACTGTGGGGGAAACCGGAGCACTTGGAGGAAACCCACACCAACACGGGCAGAACATGCAAACTCCACACAGAAATGCTGTGAGGTGACAGTTCTAACCACTGAGCCACCGTGCAGCCGAACTCACTATTTACCCTCCCTCAATTGGTTCCAAACCTGAGTTTCTTTCTCTTTAGTTGAACACAAAAGAGCATATTTTGAAGAAACCATTGAATTTTTTAGTAGGAAAAACAAATACCATGTAAGTCAATGGTTACAGGTAACTTTTTTCAAAATATCTTCTTTTCGAAGAAAGAAAGGTTGAGTAAATGATGTGTTAACTAATTTTTGAGTTAATTATCCCTTTAACATAATAACATTAGGTCATAAGGCCTTTAACTAATAACATAACATCATTCAAAACAAATGGTGTAAAGATATATTGGTAACTGTTGGTAACTGGTGAGATCTTATTGTAATGCGCTACCATATATTTTATAATTTAGCCATGTTTCAGTATTTCTACCCATAATGCAGTATGGAAAGTCTAAACCTTATTAAACTTGAAACACTGGCTCTAATCCTTTCTACAACAATAAACCCAAGAACTATAATAGCTATAATAACAATGAAACCTAATGGATTTAAAAATAATACTGAGCTAAATTGATAAATATGGCATTGACGTGGACTGAAAGACTTTGATTTTTAGGAGTTAACCACAGTTAGAGTAAACGTGATCATAAAAATAGATGTGGCAAAGTCTCCTAATGAACCACAGAATGATTTTTCCATATTTCTGGTGAGAGGGGGAAAATGACCCTTTTGGAAAATATTGTTGAAATTCATAGCTCGCGTGATCTGTGCGTAATTGGATTCAGGAACGAATGCATGACATGTTCTTTGCCACCAATGCAATAAACCAGAGGACTGAGATGAACACGCTTTGGCGACTTTTCAAAAATTGTAACAACGCAACAAAATGCACTTAAAAGCGCTAGTGCTGTACATATCTGTGAAAGTATTTAAGTATTGTGGAAACGCGTTTGCCCGGAGTGGGTGTCAATGCACACCCCACGCCGCCCACTGTCTAAACACTTTCCAGGCTAAAGGGATTAAAGTTTATGAGATCTGTAATTCCCCATAAGCCCCAAAACATGTCATGTTTGGACTAATGCAGGGGTGTCTTTCAGGGAATATTATGATGTCAGAACACCTCATGTGATTGAGAAAACAGGTTTTGAGTTTTTCATGATGACGAGTGTTAGCGAATACACATGCAGGTTTTCGGTAGTGCTTTTTTTTTTTTATGTCTGCTACAACATCCCTTGCGGCAATGCTACGAATAAAACGCATACTGGTTTTGCTTTATGAATTGTTTTCTGACACTTTTGTAATGCAACGCCTCATTAAATTGAACATGTTTATTCTTGGTAGCGTTAAATTACAAAAAAAAGTTGTTTCATAGCATTTCAACATCAAAATGACCCACTTTGAGATGATAAGGGCCAAGTGCAGAGCCCTGGTGAACACCACTTTAGATTAAATTGCTCAATAAGAGATGGAGCAGGAAAAAAAACTGCTATTCCTGGATGATATTTATTATTATTTATGGGAGGTTTGCAGACAAAAGGAAGATCTTAACTAAATTAAATCAAACTTGTATACACTACCTGACAAAAGTCTTGTCACCTATCCAAGTTTTAGGAACAAAAAATAATAACTTGACTTCTAGTTGATCATTTGGTATCAGAAGTGGCTTATATGAAAGGCAAAGGCCTCTAGATTATGCTTAACTTACCAAAATAAAATATGATCATGCCTTGATTTTTAATTATTTAATTAGGACAGTAAGGTCTGACTTAGCTTAGACAAAAGTCTTGTCACTTAACAGAAATAATGTCCAGTATAGAATAGAAAGCCATGGTGCGGTAGAAAAAAAAATAATATTGTGCATGACTCCCATGAGCTTGGAGGTCTGCATCCATACATCTCTGCAATGACTCAAATAACTTATTAATAAAGTAATCTGGAATGGCAAAGAAAGCGTTCTTGCAGGACTCCCAGAGTTCATCAAGATTCTTTGGATTCATCTTCAATGCCACCTCCTTCATCGTACACCAGACATGCTCAATAATGTTCATGTCTGGTCACTGGGCTGGCCAATAATGGAGCACCTTGACCTTTTTCCACAAAATCTACCTTCTGCCACTTTTCCAAATGATCAACTAGAAGTCAAGTTATTATTTGTTGCTCTTACAACTGAGATGAACGACAAGACATGACAAGTGGAGTTTGCATGTTCTCCCCGTGTCGGCGCGGGTTTCCTCCGGGTGCTCTGTTTTCCCCCACAGTCCAAAGACATGCGCAATAGGTGAACTGAATAAACTAAATTGGCTGTAGTGTATGAATGTGTATTTAAATGAGAGTGTATGGGTGTTTCCCAGTACTGGGTTGCAGCTGGAAGGGCATCTGCTGCGTTAAAAATATGCTGGAATAGTTGGCGGTTCATTCCGCTGTGGCAACCTCTGAAATAGAGCCTAAGCTGAAGGAAAATGAATGAATGAATAATATAGAGTAATATTATGTAATATAATGTTGTTTATTTTTCTAATCAAACTAAAGAAGTAGAGTGTAGGGAGTGATAAAGTTCCCTTCATAGATTATCAGTAAACATTATTACATCATTAAGCTACATGTTTTTCAGAAAATGCTTAGTGTTTTTGTACATAAGAACACATTTCATCCTCATGTCCTCTGACATTTTTGAATTGCTAAAAAAAAAAGATGAAACCTAACTTCCGTAGTTACAAGTGTTGCCAATATACTGCTCAGAGTATGATGTGGGTCTGTTTCCCTTACCAAGACGTATGTGAGTGTGTATATCAGTGAAGGGCACTCAAGAGTATTCTAATCTCTGGATTAGAGTTCAGGAGGACAACACTTTTTTCCTCTGTGTGTCTCTTCCACTTTTATCAAAGCAGGGATAAGATGTGGCAAGAGGCCCCTTAACTGCATCCAACAGAATCCAACCACCCAAATCACAAAGGCAAGCGTCCAGCCATGAATTCCGCAGCAAAGTGGACCCAGGGTCACTTTGAGATAAGGGCCAAGTACCGAACCCTGGTGCACGCCACCTTAGATCACCCTAAATTTAGTTACTTGAGCGACGGAGCGGAACGCAAAAAGTAATGCTGCTATCTCTGAATGCTATATTCTGCTCAAGGGTGTAATTCAAGATTCAAACGGTAGACCCTGACCTCCCCCGAATGCAAGTGTACGATTGTAAGTGTCCTTCAATGGCTCTTCTGTAAACCCTTAAACATTTTCGCCTCTCATTCTTCTTGTTTTATGAGTCTCAGTGATAGATGCCTTTGGTAGACCGCAGGGAGCGGTGGTTGTCTGGAAGTTGGCAGCCCACAGTTTGCGGCTTTCAATGGGGGTAGCGGGGGTCCGTCAAGCTCCCCTGCCAACTATTAACTTGGGGTATCATTTCAGATACGGGAGGAGGGAATAACTCTAATAACAGCACTACAGGGGGGCGAGAGTGGCCCGTGGAGCCTTGTTGAAGTAATGAAAGGAAACTGGACACACAGAGGTCAGAACACAGACACGCTCAACTCTGGTTTCAGTGGTCTTTTTATTCGGATGAGGAACCAGTTAATGAAGCCTGCTTCTTGTCCAGTTCTGGTTGAATAGAGCTTGATGAAATGCACCTTTTTTAAACTACCGCTGGGTAAAAAGTACAATCCCAGTGTGAGGTCACTAAAAATCCAGAGTAGCAGGTGAAAAGGTTTCTACAGGTCAAGAATAATCCGGAATGAAATAAAATATTAATACATGACTGTATTGAGTTGCAATACACAGAATGTGGCAAGACTGTCCTGGGATACCTGATGATTCACAGTTCAGTGGATTATTGGTAATAAAAAATAAAAAGATTGATTTATATGTTTATTCAGACACTTGTAGCTGACTATTTTTCTGCAATGGCTCCTTGGAAATGTCTGCGGAATTAGGCAGAATGTATTCCTGTTCAAATATGTTAAGCTGAACTAAAGGTATACCACTATGCTATACATAGGTTTCAGGTTTCATGGCTTAAAGCTAACACATATCATCCAAAAATAACAAAACAAACATTTAATGATGTTTATGAGCATTCCAACTCTGTGGAAATTTGTAGATCTTTCCGTGGAGGTTTTCCTAATTCTGTGAAGTCTGCTTGTAAATAGCTGAACGCTAAAGATGAGGCCAGTATTGAATCCTGGGAAACATTGTCTGTTGGATAAACTCACACAAAGTCTTTGCACAGGTTTATCTCACAGTGAATCTGAGAAGCAATGTTTGATGTCATTCTACTGTATCACAGACCCCATAAAAATAGGACTGGGTGAATACAGGTCATTTGTTTAAGAGAAAGACAACAATTGAGTCTCAGTGTAAATAGTTATAACTCAATAACTCACGTTGGGTCTTCCAAGGCTACTTTGGTTTCTTCCAGCTCTTGAGCCTGTTTCAACCAGGGCAGCTTGGCTTCCACAGGCTGGTTCTCTGAGAAAGCAACAACAACAAAAAAAAAACAACGATCTTAGTTTAATGGAAAGACAAGCATCCAATACACAAAATAAACTGATCTTTTAATATAGGGATTAAAATACTAGCCAAGCCATTCTAAAATTAAGAAACATTTCTGAAGTTCACAACTGTAAAAAATGATACTTGGCTACGAATCAGAGGTGATTACTTGAGGGTGGTGTAGAAAAAAATATATATCAAAGAACTGGGCTGGTAACCAAAAGGTTGTAGGTTCAAATCTTGTAAGCTGTGATCAACAAACCATCACACGCTGTACTCTTGAGAGTGACACATAAACTCAAGTTACTCCAAGGAGGATTGTCTCTGTATTAAGTGTTCTGTAAACTGTTTTGGATGAAAGTGTCGAATCAGAGATGACAAGAAAGGGAAAGCAAGCCAAGTGCGAGATCAGTATCGAGGGACACTCTGGTTTCAGCAGAAACCTTTACTGCTATGAACAAATGTAGTACAATCACTGGGTCGCAATTCTTAGTGAAGGCAGTAACAATTTTCACTACTGTACTCAAGTACATATTTGAAGTATCTGTATTTTATCAGAGTATATTATGCTTTTATTTTGCTTCACTAGATTGCTAAACACAATATTGTACTTTTTACTCCACTGAATGTAGTGGAGTAAAACGTATTTTTGAAGTGTGAAACTCAAGAGGAGAGATTAGATTAATTCAAAATAACTCACTGAATCAAATGATGTGTTCAGATTCAGTGTCCAGTAAACAACTCACTGATTCAAATGATCAGTTCAGAATGTGTCTCTGGTAAACACCTCACTGATTCAAGTTATCTGCTTAGAGTGAGTCTCCAGTAAACAACTCACTGATTCAAATGATCCATTCAGAGTGAATTGCCAATAAATAACTCACTGATTCAAATGATCAGTTCAGAATGTGTCCCCGGTAAACATTTCACTGATTCAAGTGATCTGTTCAGAGTGAGTCTGCAGTAAACAACTCACTGATTCAAATTATACATTCAGAATGTGTCTCTGGTAAACAACACACTGATTCAAATGATCCATTCAGAGTGAGTGTCTGATAAACAACTAATTGATTCAAATGATCCATTCAGACTGAGTCTGCAGTAAACAACTCACTGATTCAAATTATCTGTTTAGAGTGAGTCTGCGATAAACAACTTTCTGATTCAAATAATCTGTTCAGAGTGAGTCTCTGGTAGGGTCCGATAAACAACTCACTGATTGAAATTATTTGTTCTGAGTGAATCTCCAGTAAACAACTCATTGATTCAAATGATCCGTTCGTACTGAGTCTCCAGTAAACAAATTACTGATTCAAAAGATCTGTTCAGAGTGAGTCTCTGGTAAACATCTCACCTTACTGATTCAAACTATCACCTAACTGATTCAAACTATCATTCATATGAGTCTCGAATACACAACTCACACAACTCAAATGATCTGTTAAAAATTGAGTCTCCAGTAAACAACTCACTGACTCAAATGATCTGTTCAGATTGAGTCTCCAGTAAACAACTCATCGATTCAAATGATCCGTTAAGAGTTAGTCTCATCAATAAACAATTCAAAGATTCAAATGATACATTCAGAATGTGTCTCTGGCAAACAACTCACTGATTCAAATGATCCAATCAGACTGAGTTTCCAGTAAACAGCTCACTGATTCTAATGATCCATTCAGAGTGAATCTCCAAAATGACAGAGCTAGTTTGAGTCTGACAGAGTACCTCTAACCCTCCCAAACCCTAAACACAGCTAATAAAGCTTAGCATAAATCTTCATGTGACAATGAAATATTTATGTAAGCAACCATTTATTGATCTGGAACCATATTATCACAGCTGTCGATGACTGTGGTACAACAGTAAAGTCTCACAGTAGAACATGGCTCAGGGTTTGGCTCTCGGGTCGAGGTTTTTGGGTTTCTCTGATGGCAGACGGCCTTATATTTGGCATGTGGGAAGGTCTAGATGAAATAGCAGGCAGTGGAGAGTTTTTACAAGCATGTCAGGCTCGAGTTGAGTGTGGACTTGATTGATTTGAAGAGAATTACGGGTGAAAAAGCACACAGATGTTTGTGATTAAGATTTCTCGAGTTCTGGCATTGATGAGTAGCTGATATTACATCTAAAGACATACACTACCATTTCAAAAGTTTGAGTTGGTAAGATTGTTTAATGCTTTTGAAAGTCATTATGTTTTTAT
>CAIGQW010053631.1:26030575-26052197 GCA_903798125.1 Danio choprae | reverse complement strand
ATGGACAATTTAGCTTACCCAATTCACCTATACCGCATGTCTTTGAACTTGTGGGGTAAACCGGAGCACCCGGAGGAAACCCACGCGAACATGGGGAGAACATGCAAACTCCACACAGAAATGCCAACTGACCCAGGCGAGGCTCGAACCAGCGACCTTCTTGGTGTGAGGCGATTGTGCTACCCACTGCGCCACCGCATCACCCTAATAATAATAATAATAATTATTATTATTATTACATATAAAAAATATGTTTACTTATTATCAATTGTTTATGGTCGAATAAAGATTATTAAATGTAATGTGTTGCAGTTTGTTGCAGACCTTCTTCTTTTCCTTTCCTCTAACCTTTGACAAATATTGTTCATAATGAATTTTCCAAGCCGCGAGTTTTGGGCTAGATGGAGGCCTTGCTTCTAGCCAAATGATTCACAGCAGACTCATATTAATCTCATCTCGTTTACATTTTTTCCTCTCACTTCCAAAATTACGCGAGGATTAATTAGCAGCCTGGGAATTAGTATCACTAAACTCTTTCACAGCAGGCCGAGGAAGAGCCAAGCGCTGAGCAAATGTTTGGATCGGCGCGATTAATGATCGCCGGTGCGTTTAAAGCCTGACGCGCTACAATTTGTCTCTAGATTGAGCGAGTGCAACTTTCTGCACAGATAAATAGAGCTGTGCTAAAAGCAGGGTAAAGTTAGCTCGTAATATGACTTGTATTTATGTGTACATATGTGTATACAGGTAAAGTCAGAATTATTAGCCCCCCTGTATATTCTGTATATCCCAATTTCTGTTTAATGGAATGATTTTTTTCAACACATTTTTGAACATAACAGTTTTAATAACTAATTTCTAATAACTGATTTCTTTTATCTTTGCCAAGATGACAGTACATAATATTTGACTAGATATTTTTTCATGATACTAGTATTCAGCTTAGGCGGTTCATTCCGCTGTGGCGACCCCAGATTAATAAAGGGACTAAGCCGAAATGAAAATGAATGAATGAATGAGTATTCAGCTTAAATCATTGTATAATGATGGTTTGTTCTGTAGACAATCGACAAAAACTATATTGCTTAAGGGGCTAATAACAACACAGGCTAATTGTGAAAACGTACCCCGGTATACATTTCTGGAGAGTGCGAATTATGCAGCCAGAGCTAGGTATGGCTGCACTTCGTCTTTAAAACGAACACTACGTGGCGGTATGACGCAGCCAAAGGGTTTCAGTTTTTTTTTGCTCTACCAGCTGACTGCTTACCTCCATGTAGACAGCTTTTCTGCTTTTACCAGTTTGCCCAGTGGCTTGCCACATATATCAGCGGACTTGAAATGCAGAGAGGAGTTGACCGAGATGACGGGGTTCGAGTCAGGCTGGTTTCTGGAAACATAAAAGGCAAAAAATAAAATAGGCAAGTAAATAACAGGGTGAGAATGTGGTAAGATCTGAAAACGTGGTAAAAATCTGCCAGCCGCTAGGGCTTTTCTTTTTCTGGATTGCTTTTGAAAACACTATCAGTTGGGTTTAAGGAAGGGGGTGGGTGGGGGTATCTTTCGGTCGGTCAGTCAGTCAGTCAGTCAGTTGACAGCTGCCTCTATTGGATTTACACAAGAACAGCAGGCGAGAAAGGCACTCGCGAGAGAAATTTGAGATCTGAAAAAGCACACACAGCGGCCTCTGGTGTTTTGTGATCTCTAGAATTGTATATAGGGGTATATAAATGATCTCCAGAAGAAAAAAATCTTATAGGAAATACTGTGAAAAATTCCTTGCTCTGTTAAACATCATTTGGCAAATAAAAAAAATTAAATAAAAATCACAGGAGGGCTAATAATTTTGACTTCAACTGTATGATGCTTTTGCTTTTTCACTTACATTTTATTGTGCGCTTTTCCTCTTCCAGCAGCATGATCGGTCTTTAAACGACAAGTTCATGAGATGAAATCGATATTGACACAGTGCACAGGTCACTTTGTCTGTTCAGCACAATATAACATCTGGTTCTGTCCCTCTTACTTAACCTGTGTCGCCACTTTCAAGTAATGGATCGCCGACTGATGTAATACTTATATTTTAGGAATTTCTATAAACAGTCAGTGAAGCAGCAGCTGTTTGTGCGATTTAGTAGTCTCGCTTTGCTGAATGGTGCTCTGACTAACCGTCTGTAAAGTCTAGCTTTATTTTGTGTTTTGACTGTCGGTCGCTGAAATAAAACGAGCACAGGAAGTGATGGAAAGCTCGAGTGTTCGACATGTCAGAACATGCTCGCTTTCAACTAAACTCGGCTTAATTTGTCTATGCTAGAACCACTGATTAAATTACACGTTGTTTTTAAAAGCTTGCAATGCACTTTTCTAAATCCCCAAAGTGTCCCATATGAAATAATCAGCGTTGGGACAAAGTAATAAATTACAATCGTAAATCCCTTAAAAGAAAAAAAGTAACTAAATGTGTTACTTAGTTACATTTATAGGAAAGTAATGTGAAAATATGCTATGTTATTTTAGTTTTTTTTAAAGGGGACCATTTATACCCCTTTTTACAAGATAAGTAAAAATAAGTCTCTGATGTCCCTAGAGCAGGGGTGTCAAACTCATTTTAGCTCAGGGGCCACATGGAGGAAAATCTATTCCCAAGTGGGCCGGACCGGTAAAATCATGATATATATAACTTAAAAACAACAACTTCAGATTGTTTTCTTTGTTTTAATACGATCAACATAAATCATAAAGCTGGAGCCTGAGGACAACCTGATCTTACGGCAATTCGTAACTCTTTGATTAGTGGTTAATTCATATGAATTTGTACGATCTCATTCTTACAATTTTGTAAGAATTGCTTATCCACCAATGAGGGTTGGGTTTAGGGGTGTGGCCGGGTGCCACGCCTCCAATTTTATATCGTACATTTTCATACGACTGAACTCGTACGAATTAGCCACTAAACTGATAAAACTTAAAATTGTGAGAACACCTCAGTGTGTTATGGCAGGGCATAGATGTGGTCATTCTGTCTGAGAAGGCTGTCAAACTGATGCTGATTCAGGCTTCTGGACTGGATGAAATTAGCAGTTTGCTATTGCGCCATTCAGTGGACACAATTGGAACAGCAGTTTCTTTTATTGAAAAATTGCAGCTCATTTTTATACTTTACAGAATCATCTCGCGGGCCAGATTAAACCCATTTGCGGCCCTGATCCGGCCCGTGAGCCGTACGTTTGACACCCCTGCCCTAGAGTGTGTATGTGAAGTTTCAGCTTAAAATACCCCACAAATAATGTTTAATAACTCTTAAAAACTGCTCCTTTTAGGCTTTGATCCAAATTGTGCCATTTTTGGTGACTGTCGCTTTAAACTCAAATGAGATTGTGCTCCCATTTAATTTGTGCATCCTGAAATTTAAATAACCTTACTTGGCATTTTGACTGATAAACTGGATCTCTGCTTCATCTGTGTGTCTCGGTCACTGACTGCTGTTTATCTGACATAATGCATGGGAACAGTGTTGCCAACTATTTTCAACGCTAATCTCTGCCCGAAAAGTCGCTAAATCTCTCTAAATTATGTAATACGTCAATTTACATAGTTTTGACGTCCAACCGTTTCTGTTTGTTTAACAGCCTATGATTATAAAGGGGTATTTATAGTTGCACTACGCTTTATGTATGCATATTTATTTGAATACAGTATATCAGTATAGATGTGTAGTGAATTTGCAGTAATCTCTCGATCTCTCGAAAATGTTTTGACGTAATAACCTCAGACAAGTTTTAAAACTGTCACTAAAATATCTGCGATTGTGAACAAGAAAAGAATAAGCGGTCAAATTAAATTGTCAAATTTAAAACAAAGGAGAAGCAGATTGGTTTGGCTGTACAAGGGAAATGCATGAGAAGCAGATACACATGTGGGAACTGTGGGCGGGAGAACCAGCTCATTTGCCTTTAAAGGCACAGGCTACAAAAACAGCTACAATTACCTCTTATCCCAAAATGTACATTTTCAATAATGTATAATATATAATCTGATGGGTATATTGGGCTGAAACTTTACAGACTCATTCAGAAGATACCAAGGACATCTTACATCTTATACAATGAGTAAAATAGGAGCCCTTTAAGTCGTGTTTTTTCTGTGTTGTTGTTGTTGGAGAGCAAAACTAAATTATGAACTTATATGAGGAAAATACAAGGAAGAACTGGCCCAAAGAATGTGAGTGGTGGTTATTAGTATTGTCCAGTTTTGTGTTAAAACTTGGCAGATTTGGTTCATTTAAAACAAACCCTAGCCAGTGCAACTGCTGTGTTCTGCACCATTAAATTCAATAAGTGTTAACACTGCCATCCAAAATCCAAATAAGCAGCCTGAGACTCATCTTTTCAGTGGATGGCCATGGATGAGTGTTCATGCATATTCAAATGAACAACACTAACAGAGTAACTGCTTGAGGATTTGTTTTAATTGAATAGACATAGACCATTCTAATCCAAACAAACTGTGGTTTGGTGCAGTTTGACTCAAATAAGAACACAACACAGACAAAAACAAATCTAAATAAACCAAAAACAGGACGTGATGTCACCAGATGTGACAATAAAAGACAGAATGCTGTAAATACTCATAGTTGCTCATTACGGTTCAAAAACACACATCAGGATCTTGTCGTGATGGAAGAAACCTTGATGGCTTTTTGACTACTTATAGTGTACACATTTTATGAGCTCTTTCTGATAAAAATACCATCTACAGTGCTCAGCATATATGAGTGCACCCCTCACAAATCTCTCATTTAAATTAATATTTTGTAAAGGATGCTTTACAATATTATGTTTGTGTATATACATTAGATTAGACGGTACTGAAGCTAAATCTGGAGCTAATCTAACAAAATAACTCATGATAACAGCCCAAATTAGTATGTCAGGGGAAAATATTAAATAAAATATAAAAAAAAAAGCAAAATATTCAAGAGAAACAAAAAATGTAGAACATTTTGTTAAAATTTTGTAGTTTGTAATATTTTCCCCAATATTTTGCATTAATTTAAATGTATTATCTTCCTATTTGGGCCTCACGGTGGTGCAGTGGGTAGCACGATCTCCTCACAGCAAGAAGGTCGCTGGTTCGAGCCTCGGCTGGGTCAGTTGGCATTTCTGTGGTCTCCCCGTGTTGGCGTGGGTTTCCTCCGGGTGCTCCGGTTTCCCCCACAGTCCAAAGACATGTGGTATAGATGAATTGGGTAAGCAAAATTGTCCGTAGTGTATGTGTGTGAATGAGTGTGTATGGATGTTTCCCAGTGATGGGTTGCAGCTGGAAGGGCATCCGCTGCGTAAAACATACGCTGGATAAGTTGGCGGTTCATTCCGCTGTGGTGACCCCAGATTAATATATATATATATATATATATAAAAAAGCATTTTTTTGTTCAGTCTTAATAATAATTCCAATGAACATTCTAATATTGCTAACAATATGCAGTCAGTAATCGTATGCATTTGAATGCGCAACAACCTAATTTGAACACAATTTCTCTTTCCTAAGTTACATTAAGTTGAGCGTTTCTCATCTCACTTGCTCTGCTGTCAATCCCACTATTCCCATTGTGTTCCAGCTGCTTAGCAGGCCTTCAGCAGTAAATACTGTAGAAGTGGCCCTCATCTGGTTTTGCTTCAGGAAGCATACAGTACCAAATGTGTTATCCAAACAAATGTCTTTAAAATCCTACAATGGCAATCCATGCGTGAAGCTCTACTCAAAATACAGATGCAAAGATGTAAACGGAAGCATCTCACCTCCCTTATAAAGTGTTTATTTGGCAATATTTGCTATGGAGTTCATTAAATGTTGTTGTTTTGAGTTCTGTACTGTTTCCTTTCTGCACTCAACACTGGATCAGAAACAGACCTGTGACCCATTTTTGAGTCATAACTGACCAAATTGAGAACCAGTGCTTTAGGGAATGAATTATACACGGCTGAGGTTAAACCCCTACTTTTAATGTGTCAAACACTTGAACATGCTGATATATTCCATCGTTTGGATCCAAGTCCAAGCCGTGATTTTTTTGTGTACCTTCGCTGCAACGCTGAGCTTGAAATCTAAATGTACGTGAATGAGGTCTGTATTGGAGCACAGATGAAGCTTGCGCACTTTTGCCAATGTAAATATTAAACCTGCAAGATGTTTTCCATTGGGTGCTTTTGAGCCAAGCGAGGAATCTCAGAGATGAGTTTAATAAGCTGCTTTCAGTGAAGGCTAATGGTGATGGAAAGCATGCAGTTTTATTCACCGGAACTAATCAGCAAGCGGTTTTATCACAATTTCCTACCATTTCTGTGCATTATATAAGTTTAAGTGCTTGTCAGAGTTGGCTGACATATCCAACTCAGGCTCACTGGAAATACGTGCCTCAGTGTACATTTTTGCAAAACCTAAAATACGTTTCGTTGCATGTTTCAGGTGACAAATCCACTAGAGGGCTCTGTCTATATTTTTACGAATTTGAAATACTTTACTTGGGGTGCGTTTTGTTGTACATTTCAGATAGATGTCCTGCTTGTGCACGTCCATGCAGGGCTTGTTTCACTGGAACTTATTTAAATCGTATAGACACCATTAAGTTGTTTTGTGGTGTTTATTTGGTGTTGTGCAAAGAACTGCACTAAAATAATCCTTTATTCATTGATAATGTGTTCCTGTAAATATCACTAGTGTGAAAAGGAACAAAATTTGTTGCCGTTCATTTTGCTTAGAAACTGCAGTTTATGTTGAAGTACATTTATGCAGTTTCACAAAAAAAACTGTGGTCTGAATCACGTATTTCTAATAAGCCTGTGTTGGACATATGGTCAGACATTGAACTGGTGATATGGTTTGGAAGCAAAGCTTCCAAGCTTGACAAACAACTAGCTTGTGAAGTTGTCACTAAAATGTCACTAAAATTTGCATTTCATAATATATTTTATTTAAAACTAAATGTATAATATCGATCCTTGAATTTTAACTGTCAGAATGAACTGATTCAGTACAATGAATCAGGATTTTCACAAAAAATATAAATAATAAAGTAAACAGTCCCCAAAAAATTTCAGTAATTAAATAAAAAAATCAGTAATTAATTGAGCTGTCTGAATGAACTTATTCAGTACAGTCAATTAATTCAACACTCTTTGAATTAACTGCTTTATTTCAATCCAGTAAAGCAAGCATTGAATTTAATGAATGAATGAATGAATGAATAAATTAATAAATCAATCATTGAATCAACCAATCAGCCAACCAACCAACCAACCAACCATCCAATCATTCATCCATTCAACCAACCAGCCAACCAACCAACCAGCTAACCAGCCAACCATTCATCCATCCAGTCAACCAGCCAACCAACCAACCAACCTGGCACCAGTGCCCTCACCATACACCAGCTATAGGTGGAGAGGAGAAACAATGATGGAGCCAATTCAGTGGATGGAGATTATTGGGAGACCAGGATGTACCAAAGGGCTGATTGATAGAATTTGGCCAGGACACATGTTGCAAATCCCCACTCTTTATGAGGTGTCGTGAGGTTTTTAATGTGCACAGAGAGTCAGGACCTCAGTTTAACATCTCATCTGAAGGACAGTGCTTCTTATAGTATAGTGTCAGTCACTATACTGGAAAATTATGTCTGAATGAAGTGATTAAGTAAAATGAACCGGTCTTCCGAGGACAAAAAGCTCTCTGAATAAACTGATTTAATGGCACTTTTCTAATTAATTGGTTCAGTACAATGATAAACGGATAAACACATTTATAAATTGATCAACCTGAATGAACTGATTCAAAACAGTGAATTCAACTTTTCTGATGAACTGATTCAGTACAATAAGTTGAACTTCCCAGAAAACAAGTTTTGAAGTAGATTGGCCTGAATGAACTGATTCAACAAAATGAACTGAACTTCCCGGATAAACTAATTTTGGAATTAAACAACCTGAGTGAATTGATTCAATACAATGAGCTGAACTTCCCAGAAAACATGTTTTGAAATCGATCGGCCTGAATAAACCAATTCAGTAAAATGAATTAAACTTTCCGGATAAACTAATTTTGGAATTGAACAGCCTAAGTGAACTGATTCAATACAATGAACTGAACTTCCCAGAAAACAAGTTTTGAAATAGATCGGCCTGAATGAACTGATTCAATACAATGAATTGAAATTTTCTAATGAACTGATTCAGTACAATGAATTGAACTTTCTAGAAAACAAGTTTTGGAATAGATCGGCCTAAATGAACTGATTCAATATAATGAATGGAACTTTCCTAATGAACTGATTCAGTAAAATGAATTGAACTTCTCAGAAAAAAAACAAGTTTTGAAATTGATTGGCCTGAATGAAATGATTTAATACAATGAACTGAACTACACAAATAAACACATTTTGAAATGTATCATCTTGAAAGAACTAATTCAATACAATGAGTTGAATTTCCCAGAAAGTTTTGAAATTTGCCTAAAGGTATCCATTCAATAAAATAAATTGAACTGTCTGAATAAACCAATATAATGCAATGAATTGAACTGTCAAAAAAACGAATTCACTACAATGAATTCAACTCATTCGATACAGTAAATTGGAGACTTTTAAACTTTTAAGAAAGTTTGTATGATAGCTTTATCTGAGTGAATAAATAATGACATCTAATAAATAATGTCCAATAATGCCAGCTTTTGGTGCACTAGTCCTCTAAATCCTTTTGTATTCATGAATAGACTCTGTGTGGTGTTCTCTGACACGTCTGCTCTAACTTAATACCCTCTGAGTGAAGGAAAAGTGTTTTTTATTGCTTTTTCTTACCTTATTCTATTACCATTTATTCAAGATGAGTGAAGTTGCATTGAGGTGAAACATCATAGCTCAAAATACGCTTTCAGGTGGGCTTGCATTGGTGCTTTTCAGTGATGGTAAGAACATTTAAAGTCTATGAACTGTGCATTTTCTCCCTGCCATGGCTTTATTTATATCTGCCATCTTGTGCTGGCACCAGCGCGATGGTGCAAGATGTCTCGGCCCAGTCTTGTGTATTAGCGTCGAATCTGAAGGAGCCGACCTTGTGTGTTTTTTCTCATATGCGAGTGTGCGGTTTGTAAGTGATATCCTAGGGGGAACGGCGGGAGGGAGAGAAGAATGAGCTTTTTCTTGTTTAGCTTTTTCATCACACTGATCTTGTCCATGATAAAGAGTTATTAGTTTGGAAACCCTTCCAGCTTTATTTAACCTCGCGTTGGATTGGAAGAAATCGTTTAATCAAAACAGACCTCCCAGTCCAAACGGTTTGATGAGCATATTTGGAGCATTATCCAGATTCTTTCCGACCAAGAAGCGGAGAAGTTTTCTCAATTTTAGCATTTCGCTATGACAAGGGGCCGACTGTTTTTGGGATCCGCTTTCATTTCAGGCATGATTTGGCGCTTTGATTGGTCTATATCTTCTTCTTTTTTTTGGGTAATACATTATGATGAATGCAGATCTCTGCGGTTTCTATGCCTCAGTGACATCTACAGGACAGTTAGCACCTGCTAACGCTAGTCGTTAGCTCTGCAGGGTTTTTGCGTTTCATCGAATTCTTTCCTCTTCGGGGAATGCGTCACGGCTGTCTTGGATCGCAAGCGTTTCAGGCCAAATAGGTCAGAAGAATTCAGCTAATCTGTAAAATCTTGATTTCTCTGACCACAATTCCCCTTGCTTTCATGGATCATGCTAATTAGCTTCATGGCGAGACTCGCTTGGTCGGTCTTCTTAGAGGAGATATAAATTGCACCGTTAGGACGTCTTATTATGCGCGAGCCTAATGAGAATTCCTGATTTCGCCTGGAGCGAGAGTTGTGAAATCAGGGGAGAGAAAAGAAAACATTTAGATTTGCATTCGGCTTTACACCAATCTTTTTTGCTTATATTCATTTTGTCACCTTTCATAATAGTTTATGAAAATTAATATGTAGTATGTAGTAAAATGTAGTAATCTACATTTTCTGAGATTTGTGTTGCACATTATAGCATTATAGAAGACAATGTTAGCACTGATTATTTTTCATTATAGGATAAATTCAGTTATTTCTTTCTGACTTTTCTTTTTTAAAGACTTTCTGCATGTCATAGTTTCCTGTCCATTTACCTTGAGAGAAAAACACAACTCATAAGACTAACCTAGCATATAGTTTCTTTTAATATTATATATGTGTGTGACTTATATGAAAGTCAAAGGCCTCTAGATTACGCTTATTTTACCAAAATAAAATATGATCATGCCTTGATTTTTAATTATTTAATTAGGACAGTAAGGTCTGACTTTGCTTAGACAAAAGTCTTGTCACTTAACAGAAATAATGTACAGTATAGAATATAAAGTCATGGTGCAGTGGAAAAAGATTTAATATTGTGTATGACTCCCATGACCTTGGAGGACTGCATCCATACATCTCTGCAATGACTCAAATAACTTATTAATAAAGTGATCTGGAATGGCAAAGAAAGCGTTCTTGCAGGACTCCCAGAGTTCATCAAGATTCTTTGGATTCATCTTCAATGCCTCCTCCTTTATCTTACCCCAGACATGCTCAATAATGTTAATGTCTGGTGACTGGGCTGGCCAAACCTGGAGCACCTTTGCTTTCAGGCTGAAGTATAAGAATATATATATATATATATATATATGTATATATTACCATGTGCAACATTATCACAATCACTGATTTGTGCAATCAGTTTAAACTCTCTTAGCAAACACTTTTTTTTGTCCTAGTATAGGTTTATATGCAAATGTGCTCATCAAATGGCTCTAATATAGTTAATAATATATAATAGAATATGTTATCTGACATGAAAATAGCCATGGAAACTAGTATGGTGTTGAAGCACTAAACTTCTAAACAAAACAAAACACTAAACACTAAACAAGGCCTCACGGTGGCGCAGTGGGTAGAACGATCGCCTCACAGCAAGAAGGTCGCTGGTTCGAGCCTCGGCTGGGTCAGTTGGCATTTCTGTGTGGAGTTTGCATGTTCTCCCCGCGTTGGCGTGGGTTTCCTCCGGGTGCTCCGGTTTCCCCCACAAGTCCAAAGACATGCGGTATAGGTGAATTGGGTAAGCTAAAATTGTCCGTAGTGTATGAGTGTGAATGGGTGTGTATGGATGTTTCCCAGTGATGGGTTGCAGCTGGAAGGGCATCCGCTGTGTAAAACATATGCTGGATAAGTTGGCAGTTCATTCCACTGCGGTGACCCCAGATTAATAAAGGGACTAAGCCGAAATGAAAATGAGTGAATGAATGAATAAACACTAAACAAAACTTGCCCCAGTTTGGAAAAGTCTGTGTTAAGACATGCTAAACATCACTATTACTGTGATTTAAACTGCCACGCTTGTTACGATCCCTAGGGGTATGATTCTCACATGGGGTGCTAGAGGTCTTGGGTTCATATCCCAGATGAGCCCCCGATTTATGTTACTACCTTGTTTAGGGAGAAGCATAAAACCTGTTCAAAGAACCAGAGCAAAAACATCCTCTTTATTATCAATAAAAAGTTGCAAAAAACAGCAAATAAAACTTAGAGTTAATGTAGAGTTAAACAACGTTAAACAATGACATAACTCGCAGCTAAACTACAAAACAAATAATGTATTTGTTTTCTATAAATTAGCATTTGGTTTCAGTAATTACATTTTACAAAAGTGTTCTGTAATTTTTTAATTACTTTAAAAATATTTGACATTATACTCAAAACACAGCAGAAATGTTGCACATACGTAGGCATTTAAGATAGGCCTACTTTCATTCATTCATTTTCTTTCGGCTTAGTCCCTTTATTTATCAGGGGTCGCCACAGCGGAATGAACAGCCAACTTATCCAGCATATGTTTTACGCAGCAAATGCCCTTCCAGCCGCAACCCATCACTGGGAAACATCTATACACTCTCGCATTCACACACATACAAGCAGGAACTGGCACAGGACAGCAGACAAGGAGAATATAAGCAGAAATAATTAACACAAAGACAGGTGAACATAATAAACTAATAATGGGTTAACAAGGAGGGTGGGACTACACAATAGACGGGAGAGCACATGACACAAACAAACAACACAAGCCATGTGCTCACACAAAACGAGACTAGAACACGCAGCCAATGAGAGAACTTATTAACCACGTGTTGACATGAGACAAAGCAGGCGGCGCATGTAAACATGCATGTGCTAAACACAACACCAACAGAAGACTAAACGCAAGACACGAGTAAACTATAAATGAAAACACTCAGCGTGCACTCACACATGCAACGTGCATGTTTCATCCCAGTGCCAACCGAAACCAACTAGACTGAGACGCTGTGAATGAAACACCACGCTGCAGTCAGAACGAACACAAACAACAGGATGAGAGCGTGCATCCAGACCACGTCCGGACCTCCAACCAGGACGCCGCTCATACAATGACAGAAAATGAGTGCTCGACCCGAGAAAACTCAAGCCGAGCACAATATACAGGACAAGACACGACTAGTGTCTGGACTATGCCACCAAAACATGAATTTACAAGACCGGAGTGGCAGAACCCTGACAATACGTATTTCTGGCTACATAATTCGCGATCTACAGAAATGTATATAGGGCTACGTTTTCAGAACGAGTCTATGTTGATTAAAGCTAATAATATTGTAAATAATTTTTAATTTCTTACACAGGCCGATCATTTTGCTTCATATGGCTATTGGTTTGAACTCCTTTGTTTGTATTTTTACTCTAAAAATCCTATAACCATTCACTGCCATTATATAAACCACCATGGACCACAGATTCAGCTCAAATTCTTCTTTAATCTTCTACTGAAGAAAGAAAGGCACCTACATCTTGGATGACCAGTGGGTGAGAAAATTAACAGGATTTTTTTTTATTTTGAGTGAACTGTCCTTTTAACTAACAGACAAGGGGAAAACAGGAAAAAACAACCGATTTCTTAAAGCAGGCTGCAGAAATGAAGTGCCACCAGCAGCTCTAAAATATGCAGAGGCTTCAGGTGTTAAACATAATCCGAAACAATAACAAGCATTAAACTTTTCCAGCATTGTTTGCTTGTGCTAGCTTGAATGATTATTCAAATCATGTGGCATGTTGAGGTGTGCTATTCTCATAGTGAACACACTTATAATTTTGCAATGCGTGGTAAATGCAGAAGCTGGTGGAAAAAATCACACAGGAACTTCACAGAGGCTTGTGGGTGGGATTTTTTCTTTTTCTTATATTTTACTTAACCACTTCGAAACCACCCAGAACACCCTGGCAACCGCATACCATCATGCTAACAACTTCTCAGAACACCTTCATAACCACATAGAAATGATCTGGACACCACCCAGACCATACTAACGTTGCACCGCTCCTATTTTCATTGGAAAATGTGAACATCTTTGTATTATTTACTCATATGCATTTGGCAGATGCTGTTATCCGGTATACACTCTCAAAAATGAAGGTTCTTTACTGGCATCAATGGTTGCATGAATTTTTATTTTTTATTTTTTTATTCGTGGAACATTTCTATTGCACAGAATGTTCTTTATTGTGCAAAACGATTCTTCAAGATTATTAAATTATGCTAGTTCCATATATATGCTGTAAATTTGGAGGTAAAAATTAGTAAGAGCAAACTAATAGATTTTCAGTTTACTCCAAGGATAAGTGTATTATTGCTTTAAAATGGGAAGAGACTCAAAAGGACATTCTGTAGCCAGTGGATTAAGGAAATGACCAGTAAGCTTGCTCTGGAAAACCTGACATATATAGTAATTTAATTTAATTTAATTTAATTTAATTTAATTTAATTTAATTTAATTTAATTTAATTTAATTTAATTTAATTTAAGCAAAAAAAATATATTTTGTTATTTTATTTATTTATTTGATTATTTGTATTTTATTTTATGTATTTTTATTTTTCATTTTATTTTAATTATTATTTTTTAATTTAATAAATTTTAAATTTAATTTTATGTACTTTTATTTAATAATTTTTATTTAATTTTATTAATTTAATAAAATTGTATGTATTTGATTTCATGTATAAAACAAACACCATTTAATAAAATAAAATAAAAAATACTTAAAATAAAATAATAATAGTTTTAATAACTCATTTCTAATAACTGATTTATTTTATCTTTGCCATGATGACAGTACATAATATTTGACTAGATATTTTTCAAGATACTTGTACACTACCTGACAAAAGTCTTGTCGCCTATCCAAGTTTTAGTAACAACAAATAATAACTTGACTTCTAGTTGATTGTTTGGTATCCGAACTTTGAAGAATAAAAAAAAAAAATCTTGTCTTGCATCA
Source organism: Danio choprae (assembly GCA_903798125.1). Taxonomy (NCBI): domain Eukaryota; kingdom Metazoa; phylum Chordata; class Actinopteri; order Cypriniformes; family Danionidae; genus Danio; species Danio choprae. The sequence continues at coordinate 26,037,804 of CAIGQW010053631.1, read as the reverse complement.
CGATGAAAACAACTTTTTATACAATCTTCATAGCATATAATACATTTGTCTTCAGTTCATTAATCACATACACATCAAGAACACAGTCTTGGTGTTTTTACCATACTCTGCTATATGCACTACAGTGAAGTTTGTGTAATTTCTGTGGTTGACGCAACTAAACTTGACTGTGTGTGTACTCTTAAATGTAGTTTATAGGTCTAGAGAGAGACTGACTCTCATATGAAGTTTGTTATGGTTTGCTGTATAATGGACTGCAACTGTAGGCCCATTTTCATATTAATCAGTCAATTAATATTAGAGGCGAGCTAATTTTAGGCACTGTTGATGGTGTTTGTTCTCCTAGGTGCTGACAATGTATTGGATTCATGTGCCAAGTCTTTCGATGAAGAGTCCTATTTTGTGGTTTTGCTCTCACCTTAATGAAAACACGAGACGCCCTTCGCCAAACCAAAACTATGCTTTGTATGTGATGTTTGGTTCAAAGCCCTGAGCTGAAGAACGTACTGCTGTAGAAATATAACTAAGGCATGATAATGTAGGCTATTACTTGTTTGTGTTATGGAGATTATTATTATTAATGAACAATAGTAAGGCAAAAAAGTGTGGTGAAGTCTAGATGGGATACAGCTGAGGATACTCGTGTCAATATAGCATAATTTTTGTGACACTGTACAACAAATAATATTTTTATATTACCGTGAGGGTTGGGTGTAGGGTTGAGGTAGGGGTAGACGCTAATAAAATACAATTAATGCGTTATTTAATAAATAATATAAATACTTCTCGTTAACTTCCAATCGCAGCTGTATCTCTTCCAGAAACAACCGCAGGAGAGATCCGAGCTGCTGGATTTACGTCATGTTTTTTCAGAATTTTCTTCTGAAATACATGAAGTTAAGCAGCTGTTTATCTGGGTGAGGAATAGAGAAAATATTCTAGTAACATAAACAGTGTATATCTTACGTGAACAAAGCACATCATCCATTCATTCATTCATTTTCATTTCGGCTTAGTCCCTTTATTAATCTGGGGTCGCCACAGCGGAATGAACCGCCAACTTATCCAGCATATGTTTTACGCAGCGGATGCCCTTCCAGCTGCAACCCATCTCTGGAAAACATCCATACACATCCATTCACACTCATACACTATGGACAATTTAGCCTACCCATTCACCTATACCGCATGTCTTTGGACTTGTGGGGGAAACCGGAGCACCCGGAGGAAACCCACGCCAACACAGGGAGAACATGCAAACTCCACACAGAAACGCCAACTGACCTAGCCGAGGCTCGAACCAGCGACCTTATTGCTGTGAGGCGAACATGCTACCCACTGCGCCACTGTGAGGCCCGCACATCATCCAGTTATATTGAAAAATTATTATTATTTCTGTCTCCTTAGACATCCGTGTGTATTTTACAAACCTTAAATGGTATGTTTTGCTTGTAGTTATGTGTATTTGAATGTCTGAAACCTAAAATAAATGTTATCTGTTTGAAAGCACGGATGAATTGTGATTCATGACAAGCGCTGCGCACCTCTTTCTGTGCCTCAGCACGCGCAATCAGATTTAAATTTAAGCAGTTGATGACGTGTGCTCTGAACTGTCTAATCACACCGGTGTGATCGTACGCTTCAGGGACCAACCAAGGCTGATCACACCGGTGCGATAGTACTCGTGAAAGGGTTAAATACTACAAATAAAGGTTTTGTACTGCCATTGTAAAATATAAATAAATTACAGTAAAAGTACATTAACTATTGTCATACTGTAAAATTAAAATGCGGTAAAGGGCATTTTACTATAAAAAGAAGTTGCTATTTTACTGTAAACTGAAATTGTGGTAGGGACCAGCAGGGAAATCGATTTTTAGTTGAGTCTCCTGTTGATTTGATGTTTTTTGTCAAATGTAGAGCATCCAAATAAGTTACTTAAGTGGTTTATTTTATAGGCAGACAGCTCTAGGTTTAAGAACAGAGACATGAAACCATGGGAGCTGAGTTTTTTATTTTTATCTCTGGGCTTTGTTTCTCTCCCCATCAGTCTGCATGTCTGTCTTTCATCCTGTCTGTCTCTGTGTCTATCTCTATAAGTCTGTGTAGCACCTATACAGTCTCACAGGGAATAATCCACCAGAGATACGGAGAACAGGATCAGCATGTCTGCTCTTTCTCATTTCAACCATCTTGTAATTACGCGCGGAGAAAGCCTCAGACACCTTATCATTTTCTTCTCTCATCAACAGTATGTCTGTAGCCAGTGCTTTCATTTTTTTTTTTTTTTTTTTTTTTGCACAAGTCCTCTCTTCCTCTTTTCGGGTTTCGTAGACGCTATAAAATGGCGATTTCAGATCTGATCTTTTCATGTGTCTATACAAAAACAATTTGTGCTGTTTTAATATATACAGTTGAAATCAAAAGCCCTCCTGTTGTTGTTTTTTTAACTTCAACTGTATATATTATTTATCATATTCTTTTCAATAAACTGTGTGGTTTGGGCTTGTTTTTACAGTTAGTCTCTACCATATTGGTTTTGAAAATGTAATATATTAAACTATATTGTATATTAAGGATTTCATTCATTCATTCATTTTCATTTCGGCTTAGTCCCTTTATTAATCTGGGGTCACCACAGCGGAATGAACCGACAACTTATCCAGCATATGTTTTACGCAGCGGATGCCCTTCCAGCTGCAACCCATCTCTGGGAAACATTCGTACACACCCATTCACACTCATACACTACGGACAATTTAGCTTACCCAATTCACCTATAGCGCATGTCTTTGGACTTGTGGGGGAAACCGGAGCACCCGGAGGAAACCCACACCAACACGGGGAAAACATGCAAACTCCACACAGAAACGCCAACTGACCCAGCCGAGGCTCGAACCAGCGATCTTCTTGCTGTGAGGTGAACGTGCTATCCACTGCGCCACCGTGAGGCCAATATTAAGGATTTATAACAGTTTTTTTTATAACTATCTAATCAAAAGTACTATATTCTGTAAAATTTTGACATATTGTTACAATTTTAACTAATAGTTTCTCTATTTGAATGTATATTAAATTGTAATTTATTTCTGGAATGAAAAGCTGCATTACTCCATCATTCAGTGTCCCATGATGCTCTATAAATCATTCTAATATAATGATTTGATGATCAACGTTGAAAGCTATTTTGTTGACGTTTTATTTTTTGACTCCTTAATAAATATAAAGTTCAAAATATAGCATTTATTCGATTAATGGTATTAAACGTGTTTAATTAAACATTTTTATTATATTATATTATTTCACATTTAAAAGTACATTCTGTGATTGCCAAATGCATAAAGGAGACATCCAAATCTGTGTGTTAACATTGTTACAGAAAACAAACTATTGCCGGATCATTTGACCATGCAGGTCCTGTTATGCCTTTTTTTATAAGACATAATTAATGTCCCAAAAATATGTGACATTTTGCCTCAAATTACCTCACACATCATATATTATACCATGCTTTAAAAGCCCCTTTTTGGGTGGAAACAAAAACATGGCAAGCGAATGAGCTGCTACTCTCCTCCTCCTGTAAAGGCAGATCCTTTACAGCTTGTGCCTCGTATACTCCAGCAGCACAAACAAAACACCTGTATTATGTTTTGAGGGAAACTTACATGTATATTAGGTTATAAGTCATGTGAAATGATGACTTAATAGCTGGGTATCCATCACCCACATTTTACCCGCATTTACAGAATAAACGAACATTACTTCCATGTTACTATTCAGCTGTGTCTGTAATGCTCGCCTTGTTTACTGTTGGTTGCTAGGTTACCAATACTACAGTTAACTGCTTAAATGCTGGGTTCACACACCAAATGCGTAGCACCGCGTCACTAGCTCTAGTTTACTCATGGGATGTTTTTCCCCTCGTGCTATTTTATTTATTTATTTATTTATTTATTTAGTTTTAAGATTTATTTTTAGAATTTATGCATTTTTTATTGATAGAACAGTAGAATGGCAGGAAATTAAGTGGGAGAGAGAGAAGGGGAATGTGATCGGGAAAGGTCCACAAGCTGGGATTCTAACTCAGGAGACCTATAGAGTTTTGCGCAGTATGTTGGTTGGGTAGTTGGGTATCCATCACCCTCTGTTAATGCACATTTTGAAGTATTGCATGAGAAACGAGTGATGGAAATGTCACATTTTGAATAAAAATCACTTAATTTGCTAAAAATGTTTTTACACTCACTTGAGGTGGTTTTAGAGCAATAAATAATAAACTCGGATGTAGCGAACATGTTCCTAACATGTACTTCCATGTTACTAATCAGCTGGCTCCGTAATGCTCGCCTCGTTTACTGTTGGTTGCTAGGTTACCAATACTACAGTCAGCTGCTCAAATGCTGGGTTCACACACCAAATGCATAGCACCACGTCACTAGCTCTAGTTTACTCATGGGATCTTTTTCCCCTTGCGCTATTTTATTTATTTATTTATTTTTAAGGGAAATTTATGCTTTTTTTATTGATAGAACAGTAGAATGGCAGGAAATTAAATGGGAGAGAGAGGAGGGAACGTGATGGGGAAAGGTCCACAAGCTGGGATTCGAATTCAGGACACCCAGAGAGTGTTTGCGCAGTATGTTGGTGCACTAACTACTGGGCTATTAACTTTTATGAAAAAAATGTAAATTATTTGAGTTTACGTGAAGACATGATTGAGCGTGTTTGCAGCAAGCGCGTCGCACATTCTGCGTTATTCACTTCATACTGCAATAATTTGCCACTATTTGCATGTTACATTCACATTACTCACACAAATACTTAATTCCACATTTTTGTGAACCCAGTCAAAGACTACAGAATACACAAGACATGACACTTGTATAGTTTTGAATAGGGAAAAGTGTAACGGTCAATATGGGGAATGAAGCCCTGCCTTCTAGTACAGGAGCCAATCACCGATTGCTATAGACTGACGATTCTCTGCGTGAGGGGCTCAGACCAGACGTAAGTTTCTACAGATTTTGTGTGATTCAAACTTTTAGAAATTAAACTAAAGAGACAGCTGTTGTTTCATTTTACTGCTGATTCCTAATATGACATTTAATCATAAGCTTGGCAAGCAATTTTGGAGAATTTAATGTTTCCCCATTCAAACAGAATGCCTGAGTATACTGCACAAGACTTTGACCCAGCATAAGAACTTGATCGAACTGCACCTAGAACATATTTAGGATGTTTTTCCTTCATTCGTGAACTTTGAAAAGATTTGCTTCAATTTAGGATGGAAACTATTGACTATTAAAACAATACATAACTATCATACCTCAAGCAGGCCCATACCCATGCCCATACTTTGGAAATAATTATTTATGTACGAAAACTCAGGACAACAATGGAGAAGTTATAGTTCAGAAATAGTGACATAGAGAATAAGTTGATCTATTTTAAAGCAGATCTTTAAAAAAAGATACTTTATAAAGTTTCAATTCTAACAAGCATAATAACATCTCGTCGAACATAAAAACGGCACAGTTCTGGAAGCAGCGTAAAACACACACATCCATTATGAAGTGCGTATCAAACACCGTGCCTTGTATTAGGAAAATTTCACGCTTTTGCCGAACACCTCGAAACATTTGGCTTTAATTTGTGTCCCGTGCAGAAGATCAGACAGTGGCTGATTATGTTGGGAGCTGTGGGGGCCGTACATGCGTTGGCCATATGGCTCACTTCCCCTGACAACTTTGATCTTTACATCACCAGCAGAACGCAATTGTGTTTGTCACAGCTTGTTAGAGTAACCAGCCTCTTGGACGAACTTGCAGGCGACCGTTTGATAAAGAGAGTCAAAAGCGGCGGAAAGACCCTTTAGCGGGGTGGTTTGGACGAAGAGTTGTTTTGAATTTGTTAGGGTGATATCATTCTCATAGATAAAGACTCTGACAAGAGTGTGCGATCCGGTGCGTGTCTTGAACGTGGTCCATGTTTTGGGAATACTTTCATTCCCTAAACTGAAGGTAATTTACTCACTTGTCTGTTCCTCACATGAAGCTGTCAGAGGACTTCAGAAGGCTTTGGTTCATATTAGTGAAGGTCCCAAATAGAGCCACTATCATTATGCATTTTGAGAAAGCCAGTGTACCGATCTATCATTTAAACTGCTTTTTATATTTTCTGTTTATTTGTTTGTTTTTACATTATCTATTAAATTTCTAAATATATCTCAAGGTTTTAAGCTGTGGTCAGCAAAACTCAGACCTTCAGGGTGTTCTGCTTTATTTTTTTTGGAACTGATCAGGCTTTTTGTAAAACAAACTATCAAATCAAGCATCCATCCATCCATCCATCCATCCATCCATCCTTCCATCCATCCATCAAGGTTATAATAGTTTTAGATTTTTCATTAGGTGGCACCGTGTGCAGTGGTTAGCACTGTCGCCTCACAGCAATAAAGTTGCTGGTTCGAGCTCCGGCTAGGTCAGTTGGACAAACCAGGCAAAAATGTTTAGCACCCGGACACCGTGTGACGTCATGTGAAAAGGATCTATTTTAAAAGGGAGGCACCCAAACCCGCCCCTGAACCCAACCGTCATTGGGGATGAGCAAATCATACTAAACTGTACAAATGAGATCGTACGAATTCAGACGAATTAGCCCCTAAATGTTACGAATTATCGCGAGATTGTGTTGGACAAACACAACTGTTGGGTTAAAAAGTGTCATTTAATTTAAATAGAAAAAAATGACCCAATGTTGTTTTTTTCCATATTTGAGCCAACAACAACCCAACATTATTTAGATTGTAGTTTTTTTTTGGATTGGCAACTTTATAATTCCACGTGTGAACAGTCTTTGTGCTTGGAATGACATGTGGTCGAATAGATAATGACATATTTTTCAGTTTGGGGGTAACTATTCTTTTAAACTCTCCTCTAAACCTCTTTTCCCCCTCAAAACACACACACACACACACACACACACGCACACGCACACGCACACGCACACGCACACGCACACGCACACGCACACACACGCACACACACAGACACAGTTTGTGTTCGTCAGCCAGCTCACCCAGATGTTAAAGTGTTGTTTAGCCGAATCCCTGAAAGCTGCTGCTTTTCATCCAAAGTTTGACGGGAATCTCAATATCATGGACCTGTTGATCCATCTGTCGCTCCCACATACACACACACACACACACACACACACACACACACACACAC
>CAIGQW010053631.1:25995504-26013745 GCA_903798125.1 Danio choprae | reverse complement strand
TATTATATAATATTATATTATGTTATATTATATTATATTATAATTTATTACATTATATTACATTATAATTTATTATATTATATTACATTATAATTTATTATATTATATTACATTATAATTTATTCTATTATATTACATCATAATTTATTATATTATATAATATTATATTATATTAAATTATATTATATTGTTATACTTATATATCTATACATATATACTTATTGTACTTACATATGTTATAGTGGCGGGACACTTCAAATACTAAAGAGCATTTGATTGATCAGAAGAACCGATGAGAAGCTGAAATGCTGGATGATGTCATAAAAATCACTGATTCTTATTGGCGGAAGTGAGAAACTGTACGTTTTTGAGTACATTTATTTTCAGAATGTGAATTTTGTCTTTGAGAGCACACTAGATTACTTCTAGATAACCTTAAAGCTGAAATAGTGAGGCTAATACCCCCAAAACCTTTAATTTTGATTTCACAGGGACTTTAAAGCAACATGGAATTTGAAATCTAGTCTGAGGCCGATTTCCAGCATCTCTCTTGACTGGAAAGTTTATTCTTCAGGGAAAGCGATCGCTGTTAGATCATTGTAAAAGCTGACATCCCGTCAGCGCTGCGAGGCTAGTCAAAGCCCACTGCTGCTAGTCTGTTTTCATTGGCAACTACTGATGGACTGTTTAACTAGGACTGCAGTCCAACATGTGAAATTAAGAAAGCCTCTGCACACACATTCACGGTAATAGGACTGAACAAGCAGAGATGTTACATTTTCCAAGTGAAAATGAGCAGGAATTTGTAGAATGCGAGAAGAAAGAGGCCTTTCCCACAGAACTACTGCACATAAACCTCGATGAAATAAAGGTACTGGTCGAACATTTGGGGTCAGAAGGGTTTTAATATTTAACGAAATGTATACTTTTGTTCAGCAACAATGCATTAGTTTGAGTAATGGCAGATAAGACATGTTATAAGGATATAAATGATCTCAATTTGAAATAAATATCATGGTTTTTCGGTGTTGAAGATGTGATGAAGAGAATATATTACATTATATTATATATATGAGCAATATCACACGAGTAGCAGTGCGATATGGCTGTATGTCGGCACTGGTGGGAGGCGTGTGTTGGCTCGAGGCAGCACGCCGAGTGTCTTAGTGTCCCACCAGTGATTATATACAGCCATATATCGCACCGCTACGTTTGTGATATTGCGTTTATACAACAGTTCGACAGCATAATCGTGTATATAAAAAAGAAAATCCAAAACGGAGAGTCTCAAAATATTCTTTTGTAACAGGAACTACTTTCTTCCACCATTCATACACATCTGCAGCTGAGCATCAGAACAGAAGGAACCGTTGCTACTTCACAAATGTCACTGTAGAGCTAGTATTTTAATGATTCTCTAGCGTAATGTCTAAAGTGATGACAGAATAGGTGCTCACATTTTAAGTTTATAAGGCTAAACGGCATGAAATGCCACCAGTCTACAGAGATTTCCCAGTTTCTCTGTTGCAATCGGGAGATCACAATAATTAACCCCAAAAAAGCCAGAGCAAAGCAAACACTACCAGATTACTATGGTATAAATACAGCACTACAAAATACAAAAGAGAGAGATTGACTTAGAATATCATTTACCTATTCTGTAAGGATTTGTTCAGCTGTAGTTTGAAACGTACACTGATAAAATGCTGTTTTTCTCCCATAAGGACTTATTATGCAGTCTCTGTCGTCTTCTTGTGGCGGAAAGTCAACCGTCTTTGCTCTGTTCAGTATGGCAGGGTTCTGCCACTCCAGTCTTGTAAATTCATGTTATGGTGGCAGAGTCCAGACACTAGTCATGTCTTGTCCTGTATGTTGTGCTCGGCTCGAGTTTTCTCGGGTCGAGCACTCGTTTTCTGTTCTTGTGTCATTGTATGAGCGTCATTCTGGTAGTTTGCGGACCGCGCGTGCTCTCGCGTAATGCGGGTGCGCTCCCGCGTAATGCGGGCCCGCGAGGTCCGCGCGTGGTCTGGATGCGCGCTCTTGTCCTGGTGTTTGTGTTTGTTCTGTCTGCAGCGTGGTGTTTCATTCCCAGCGTCTCAGTTTCGGTTGGCGCTGGGATGAAACATGCACGTTGCATGTGTGAGTGCACGGTAAGTGTTTTCATTTATAGTGTACTCAAAGACATGCAGTATAGGTGAATTGGGTAAGCTAAATTGTCCGTAGTGTATGAGTGTGAATGAATGTGTATGGATGTTTCCCAGTGATGGGTTGCAGCTGGAAGGGCATCCGCTGCGGAAAACATATGCTGGATAAGTTGGCGGTTCATTCCGCTGTGGCGACCCCAGATTAATAAAGGGACTTAGCCGAAAAGAAAATGAATGAATGAATGAATAAATTATGCTGATGTATAAAAAAACAAGGCTATAATAAAGCAGGATTTTCTTGACGGTAATATTTTATTGACAAATAGAGGCGTCATTTTACCATCGTTGCCATGACAACACAGTATCGGTATTGGAAGCAGCAGGAACAAGAATACTACATAGAAATGTCCTGTTGGCAAGCAATTTTGTTTACTTTGCTTTTCTTGTGAGCTATTCAAAAATGCACTCTGCTGCTCTTACGCTTTGGGTTTCGAAGCACAGCACAGAGCTTTTTTCGGCTCATACTTTTAGCTGTTTTTCTCTATTAACTGACCATATGCATATAATAGGGATGCACCAAATTCTCTGCCGAATATGGCATTTTTGGTTTCGGCCAATAAAGTTTGTTCATCGCTAATATATAGTAGATTGAATAAAGAATAGATATTTCATCACTGTTTGGTTTGATAGCAATAGTGAAAAGAAAACTCAAATGGGACTGTACATGTTACAAGGTTAATGAAAGGTATATATATATAGTGTGTGAGATTGAAGCATGACATAAATCCCAGTCTTCCTGCTTAATTACTGTCTCGGCTGTTTTCATCAGACTCATGGGAGGTTGTGTTTGGTAAATGTGAGCCTCAATTGATTTGACACCAAATAAAAAGGCGGTCAGAGCTAGACGTGGGTATATTTTGCTCTGTAAATTATATCAACACAGCAGAGTTTGAGTAGGTAAAGAAATCAAGCAGAGGTATTCGGGACGGCTGAGAGCGCAGCTAATGTTCAAGGTCAGATGTGGAGCCCATGTCCAAGATGGATTTACTGCTGGAAGAGTCGAGGAGCTCAGTGGATAGGTGGTTGACCAAACATAAATAACTCTGGAAAATTAATTTGTGTTTTTCTAAAAAAGAAAAGAAGAAGAAATGTCTGGCAAGAACATTTAATATTGAAAGCAATGCCCTGTCTACAAAAACAACGTATCATTACACAACATTTTAAAGCAGATTTACTAAACAGGGCAAATTATTGTCAGACCGCAGGAGTGTTAAAACGGATGTAAGTGTAGTTCTGTAAAGTGTTTCTTTTGACAGTGTGTTAAGTAAATAACATAGATGCATTGCAAACAAAGAGTTTGCGACCTGCCTTGTATATTAAACATTGTTGTAAATACAATTTAACCGACTACCGCAAACCCAAAATGTAAACCCCATTGCATGATTCTTAAATGTAAAATATAAGAATTCTCCTATAAATGTATTTGTACATGAAAGGGAAACTCCCACAAATGCAAATGCAATAAGATCAGAGTAACAAACAAATAAAAACAAATAACAAAAAAAACAAAACAATAAACTCTTATTGTTTTTGACTGCGTCAGTCCAGTCTTTATTCATTCATTCATTTTCTTTTCGGCTTAGTCCCTTTATCAATCTGGGGTCGCCACAGCGGAATGAACCGCCAACTTATCCAGCATATGTTTTGCGCAGCGGATGCCCTTCCAGCTGCAACCCATCACTGGGAAACATCCATACACACTCATTCACACACATACACTACGGACAATTTATCTTACCCAATTCACCTATACCGTATGTCTTCAATTGTAAGGGGAAACCGGAGCACCCGGAGGAAACCTACGCCAACACAGGGAGAACATGCAAACTCCACACAGAAGCGCCAACTGACCCAGCCGGGGCTCGAACCAGCGACCTTCTTGCTGTGAGGCGATTGTGCTACCCACTGCACCACCGTGCTGCCCCAGTCCAGTCTTTAGTATAGTGTTTTTTTCAGACAGAAAATATCAACAATAGACTGTTTATTCAGGTTAATTATATTGTGGTCACCAGTTGTAGTGCCCACAAGTCCCACTAGAGGGCACTCAATCGTTTATCTCTCCCAGCCCCCCAGACTCCATTTCCCATAACCCATTGTATTGATTACTGTTTCACCTGTTTCACATTACCTAGACTATTTAACGGTGTTGTATGTCAGTTTGGACTCTTTTAAAGTACAAAAATACCATAATATTTTTGCAGATATTTAAGAAACGTATTAAGTGAACATGCTTGTTTATCTGAAAAACTTTGCTAAAGGTTAGTTACTGTCCTTTAAAAATCTGTGTTCAGAATGGTGTCAGAATTGTCTTTGTTTTGGTATTTATAACCAGCCCACTGTCAGTTTACACATGATATTTTGGCACTCAGGGTTTCCTTGGCAATATTTCATTTCTGGCTTGAAGGCTGCTTCAATATATGTGGGCACTGCTGAAAATGCGACCTCCAGAGGACAGAACTATCCTCCGAAATAAGACAGATTCAGAGTAATAAAAATCCACATAAGGTGGTTTTTAAATAGCAAATAATACAAATATAACAAAGGTAAACATTATGTGAGAAGCTACAGTGTAAGGCTTGATCATCAGACATGCTCGCTCCTTTTGGTGTCGTCAATCTGGCAACCTGCATCTAGTTGTTGTCGGAGGGGACGGGTGAAATAAAGCCTCTGCAATATTTTGAATTTGGACTGCAATACCTAATTCAGCCTCTAGACAATCCTACAAACTGCACTTTTAAGCATCATACACATACTCGCACACTGCAAAGTCTTGTTTATCTGCTATTCGGAGCAAATGTCTCTTGTTTTTTTTTGGCTGGTTTGATATGAAGTGTAAACACAACCTCATATGTTGATGTTTGTTGCATTTTGCAGTCGTCAAGAACGACCCGGTCAGATGAGGAGAGGGACACTGGTTGGGACGCCTGGGGCTCGTGGAGTGACTGCTCTCGCACCTGTGGGGGCGGAGCCTCATATTCCTTACGCAGGTGTCTTAATGGAGGGTGAGTGAACACTGACGCACACATACATTTATATACAGTACTGTATTTTGACTACATTAATCATAATAAGAAATGTTTTAAATGTTCCAAATACGAATAATCTAAATATTTCTGTAACACTTCTGGAATGGATTTTCATAAGACATCTGCATAATCATGACCTGAAACATGCCATGAATATGAAGGAGATTCTATGCATGCTTATGACAACTGTCATTAAGTGTCATTTGAGCCGGTTATGTCATTTTAAATGCAAAGGTGATATTGTTTTAGACTCAGTTTTAATGACATTAATTAATGACACAATTACAATGGCCAAATTACAGTCATGTTTATGAGAGATTTATGACAAGTTAAGTTGTCTTGGTAATGTCAAGTTGTCATGACAAAGACAGATTATTATCAATTTAATGTATTATCCATCAAACAGTGATAGAAATTTGTCTTGGGTAAGGCTCACATACACACAATACAAGAAACACACCCATACAACACCAAGACCATTCAATAATACATATCAGGCTTAAAACACAAGTTCCTGACAGTACTGTTTGTCTTTATTTAAAATACTAATCGTAGTTGGAGGGAAAGAATTACTATACGTTTTGTTCCTTGCCAGTAGTGTTCTAAAATGATGGAAGAGCCTGGAAAAATGGATGTAATGGATGAGAAGGAAGAGAAACAAAACAAAATGCTTTCCTCTTTACAGCACAATTATATAAATCTAAAAGTCGAGCCTGTGGTTGTCCAGTAATTTTGGATGCCTGCTTGATTACTCTTAAAAGTTTCTTGACATATTCATTCATTCATTCATTCATTCATTCATTCATTCATTTATTAGTTCATTCATTTTCCTTCGGCTTAGTCTCTATTTCAGAGGTTGCCACAGTGGAATGAACTGCCAACTATTCCGGCATATGTTTTATGCAGTGGAAACACCCATACACACTCATTTACAGTTATAGTTTATTCAATTCACCTATAGCGCATGTCTTTACACTGTGGGGAAAACAGGAGCACCCGGAGGAAACCCACACAAACACGGGGAGAACACAGAAATGCCAACTGGTCCAGCCGGGACTCGAACCAGTGACCTTCTTGCTGTGAGGCAACAGTGCTAACCACTGAGCCACTGTGCCACCCTTGACATATTCATCTATATGATTATGTCAAGTTGTCATAAAAAAGACATCTCAAACAATGTCATCTTTGCATTAAAAATAACATAACTGAGCTAATGACAGTTAATGACAGTTGTCATAAGCACTCATAAAACCTCATTCCTATTCATGGCACATATCATTTTATGATGTTTCATGAAAGATTTCAACATTTTGTTTGAGTGTTCCTTAAAAAAAAGAATCCTCACACAGGAAGCATTTCATTGCAAATAACTGAGAGATGTTTTACATTGAGGGTCAATAGAAGCATTTCCAATGAGACCCGAAGTGCAGCATAATTGGTCCTTTCTCTTGTTTCCAGTTAGATCTAATCAGTCAATTAGCTTTAAATGAGTATCGCAGCCTAAATGATGTGTGGCTTCCATTTTCTACATGTACTGCTTTAGCTTCTGGCATCTACTCTCCAGCAAGGAAGTAATGGGCAAAAAACACAACTGTGTCCAACATGATTAAAAACACAGCTATCTATCCCAGTTTTAATGTGTAGAGACAACTATAAATAAGCCATTCATTGGATCATTTCCACCGTGTCGCTATAAAAACATGGCTCTGTTTGTTTCTGTGAGGTGGTCTGATACACCTAACTTCTAGCATTACCATTGGTTTCAGTGGCAGATGAAAGTAGGCTGATTGTTGGGAAATTCAGCCGATCACCTGAGCTGTAAATAGCATGTGGCTAATCATCATGGCAGTGTTGATGAACTAATGAAAGTACCATTTAGCACAGTGTTTAAATAATAAAAAAAGAGATTACTGAAGTAAGCGTAATATTTAATGTTTAGGTTTCTGTTTTCATGAGAAGAGTTTCTCACATTATATTTCAGTTTTATTGATGATTATATATTTTAATAGAAATTGTCCATATCCAAACTTCAAAATGCCATGTTTAAAGGAATAGTTACCCAAAATGTTTTAATTACCCAATAATTTACTTACCTTTAAGCCATCCTCAGTGTTTATGACTTTCTTCTGCTAGACAACACAGTCAGAGTATTTTTACATTTTATCCTGGCTCCTTTATCTGGTGTAATGGCCTTTTTTAAGCTTCCAAAAGTGCATAAATCTATCATAAAACTAATTTATATTCCACCATGGGGTTAACGCATGTATTATGAAGTGGTACAGATGTGTTTTACTGTCGCCTCACAGCTAAAAGATCGCTGGTTCGAGTCCCGGCTGGGTCCGTTGGCATTTCTGTGTGGAGTTTGCATGTTCTCCCCGTGTTGGCGTGGGTTTCCTCCGGGTGCTCTGGTTTCCCCCACAGTCCAAAGACATGCGCTATAGGTGAATTGAATGAACTAAATTGGCCGTAGTGTATGTGTGTGTGCATGTGAGAGTGTATTGGGTGTTTCCCAGTACTGGGTTGCAGCTGTAAGGGCATCTGCTGCGTAAAACATTTGCTGGATAAGTTGGCGGTGGCGACCTCTGATGAGTAAAGGGACTAGCCGAAGGAAAATGAATGAATGAATGAATGAATGAATGAATGAAATTAACCCTATTTTGGGTTTGTCCATATTTGACCCAGCACTGGGTTGCAACAACCCAACATTTCATTTTTTAGAGTGCTATTAAATTCTCTAACTGGGTCAAAGCTCTGTAGCTGTCATTAAATTTATTCATATCATATTAAACTTGGATTGGACGTATTTTACATAGAATTAATAGACATTTCACCTTCACAAAGTTTACAAAAGTGCATCAGCAATGTACCAAAAACCACAACTACACAACAATCTAAACCCAAAACTCCAATTAGCATTTCAAGACAAATATTATACCCAGAAAGCACATTTTGCCCCTATTCATGAAGCATTCAGTTCTCCTGGCTTCGTTTTAATGACAGCGACTCCCCTGTAATGTATTCTAAGTCATGTAAATTATGCACATGCATAATTAATATCATGTGTACTAACATTATTAGTTGAGCAACAGAACCTTTACTTCTCTTCAGAAGGAGAAAGACAGAAACAGAAGCTAAGAAGAGAAAGACAGACGCTTCAAGCATCTGTCATGTTTTCCAGTCTTTCTGGAAATGAAGATTTCTCAGTCCTCTGTCTGAGGTCAGCCGTAACCACGAGCGGTCTGACAAAACAACGACAGAGATCTGCCCGCTGAACACTCAAATCAATTGTGGCGCTGTCATATATGGTACAATATGACAAACACAGATATTTGACGTTTTTTTTTTTACTGCTCTCGCCTGAGGAGAGAGACGCAGTATTAAAAGAAACAAGCCAAAAATGTCATCTGTTGAATTTAGTTTTCAGAAAGGCGTAATTTATTTGCGGATTTCAATTGATTGGGCGGCACCGTGGCTCAGTGGTTAGCACTGTCGCCTCACAGCAAGAAGGTTGCTAGTTCGAGTCTCGGCTGGGCCTGTTGGCATTTCTGTGTGGAGTTTGCATGTTCTCCCCGTGTTTGCGTGGGTTTCCTCCGGGTGCTCCGGTTTCCCCCACAGTCCAAAGACATGCGGTATAGGTGAATCGGGTAAACAAAATTGGCCGTAGTGTATGAGTGTGTGTGTGTGAATGTAAGAGTGTATGGCTGTTTCCCAGCACTGGATTGTGGCTGGAAGGGCATCTGCTGTGTAAAACAAGCTTTTACACTTTTTTTGAATCCACCCCATATAACCAAACACCCATGATCGATTAAGTAGTGGAAAATCTCTCGTTTACCCGTTTCATTCTGTGCGCGCGAGACCTGTCAACACTCCCACAGGTAATCTCACTTGCTCTGCAGATCCACAGAGACGTGCCTTTTTAGGACTTAAAAAATCGTCCGGCCGGGGTTTCTAAATCTCCTGAAATGTCCGGGATTCGGCCTTTGCTTTCGCTTTCTAAAGCTGTCATTAATTGTATGCGTTTTAGCATTACCTTTTTTTACTTAAGCCTACATTTGCTTGACTTCACAACTTACTGCACAACATATATGTACACCTTTAGTAATGGTTAATCAATGCATTTGCCTTATTTAAATAATCGACATGTTTTAATCTTGTAATTATTATCATTTTTAGAGATATTGTCTGTTTTTATTCCTTTTTCTGTCATTTTTCTGTATTTTATTAATTTGATGATGTCATTATATGACATAGGCTATTTTCTAAAATGCTTAGGCATTGCTTTGAACTTGAAAGAGAGAGAAGCAGAGTTGACCTGTCACTGGGTGCACATGGCTTCTGAATAGCATAAAAGTAAGAGAAATAGCGGATTTCTTTTTTAACGTTGTCAGTGTTCATCCGCGTCATCGTTTGTTGTTGTCACGTGCCTTTGTCTTCCTCCCGCCGCTGTCAATGTTAATATGTTCCACCTGTGTTCATCCCTTCTGTGTTATCAGTGTAATCAATCTGTCATCCATTTATACCCTTTCGTCTGTGTCCATTTTGGTCCGGTATTTTGGTTCGTGTGGTTGTCTCGTCCTGTCTTCCCGCATCCAGTATCTGTTCCCCGTAAGTGTTCAATAAATCCGTTTTGTTATATATCTCCTTCTCCGTCTCGTTCTGTCACCATCCGCCACCAATGGCGTTACAAACGTTAACCCATTGAAAATAAACAGTGTATAACAGTGTCATAATAAACAAAATTATTGTTAAAAATTAAAATATGATATGTTTGTCGCGTACTACTGCATTTAAGCATTTAACCACCGCAAGTCCACAGAAAAACATAAAGTGTGGGAACCCTGTAACTACTATATAATGCTATTTATTCCACAGCAAGACGTCCTGCACAGATAAAGTCTTTGCGATATTAAATAGACCGCCGTGTGCTACTGAAGTATAACCTCCGCCATCTTCCTCCTTTTGTTTATTGCCAGTAGAACTTTAGAGGAGCTGCAGCAGCGTTCCAGCGTGTGTTGTGATTGCATTCTGCTGATTACAGGAAGATCTGGAAGTGATTCCACAGTTGATTATGTGGTCGGCGAACAAAGACGCTCTTTCTGAATCGCAGCATCCGAGCAATATCACTTGCACACAGGCGGGAGCACCTGTTAGAGAGCACTCGAGTAGAAATAACAGACAGCTATGGGCTGGAGAGAAGGCAACTCCTGCTGCAGTTGACCTGAAAGAGAAAACTGACTGTAGAACAAGGCTGTTAGAGCTCTAGTGCATGCTGCTCTGACCATTACAGCCGCCTTGAGGATGCAGTGAATGCTTGTGTTGCATTGAGAATGATTGTATGTACAGTATGAATATTTGATACACATGTACCAAACAAAATCTAGTGTTGCTTGAACTGGTGCATGTTTGGAACATAATTGGTGCATAATGTTTGGTGCATAATTTTACCACATCAAGCGTTTTGATTTGTGCTTAACTCTTTCCCTGCCAGTATTTTTGATGATTTTAACCTAAATTTGACAACCCTCATATTATTTTCTGCTAGAAGTACATAACCATATTACAGTGTGTGTGTACATATATATATATATCCCTGTGTTGGCGTGGGTTTCCTCCGGGTGCTCCGGTTTCCCCCACAAGTCCAAAGACATGTGGTACAGGTGAATTGGGTAGACTAAATTGTCCGTAGTGTATGAGTGTGAATGGATGTGTATGGATGTTTCCCAGAGATGGGTTGCAGCTGGAAGGGCATCCGCTGCGTAAAACATATGCTGGATAAGTTGGCGGTTCATTCCACTGTGGCGACCCCAGATTAATAAAGGGACTAAGCCGAAATGAAAATGAATGAATGAATATTACACTATAAAATAACTGTAACAGGTAATAGTAATAAAAGCAATAATGACTGGAGTGATCATTTAATTTGAAACGACATACAATTAAGAAAAGCAGTTATTTAGGAAAAGAACCTATTAATTGCCATAAAAGTAAAACTACTAAACCTGCAAACAGGACCATGAGATGAAAAATGCTCATTTTGAAGAGAAATTTGAGTTTTTTGCATCTCTGAACTCCCTGAATCTCTCTCTCTCTCTCTCTCTCTCTCTCTCTCTCTCTCTCTCTCTCTCTATATATATATATATATATATATGTATATATAAACAAAAAAACACACATGCATATTTTATTTTACCTTCATGTATTCATATTTTATCACCACTTGAATGCAGATAGTATTCATAAAAGATGCAACGTTTGAAAAAAAAACAGAAACATTTTCAAGATATATAATATCACACACACACACACACACACACACACACACACACACACACACACACACACACACACACACACACACACACACACACACACACACACACACACACACACACACACACACACACACACACACACACACACACACACACACACACACACACACACACACACACACACACACACACACACACACACACACACACACACACACACACATGCTGACAAACACACATGGGCTGGTGCGCACACAGACACTGACCCACTAACAGACACACACATACAATGACAGACACACACACACGTGTAACAAGACATGTTGTCAATGGTGGGGAAAGAGTTAAAAGATGTTCAACAGACATCCAAACATAGACATATTGGCTAAAATAAGGCAAAACTTGGGCTGTCAGTAAAAATCTAATAGATATGTAAAATAGTCTAAAAATAGACAGGAACAAATGGATGCACATGTGAAGTCTATTTATCGGTCTATTAGTCTGTTTTCGCACTATTGTTAGACATATGTTGCCCAAATTTAGCCTTGTTTTAGCCTAGGTGTCTGTTTGGACGTCTATAGAGAACGGGAATGTGTTGTAACAGCTCAATGCATTCTGGGTGTTTAGGACAAGGGAGCCTGATTCCCATTGATCTCTATTGATTTCATTCATTCATTCATTTTCTTTTAGGCTTAGTCCCCACTGCCAGTTTGGGACGCTATGCCTTCCAGCTCGCAGGATCGGTGCATCTCGCCACGGGCTCGGAGTGTGTTAGAGGACAGGCTCCCTTCTCTCGCACTGCCGTCCCCCCCTCAGGACCCTGGGAGGAAAGTGAGTGTGAATTCCTTACTTCCTGCTCTTCCTCGGGACCCCATGGCTCCCGGGGCGAGCCCTCCCATTCCTTGCTGCCCCACCGCTGGTGCGTCAGTGATCGTGCCGTTGGTGCCCCTTGCGCGAGCTCTGGCAGCCTGGTTAGCGCTACCCAGCCCGTCGCAATGGCTCATGCGCACGATCAGACTCGGTTACGCGATTCAATTCGCGAAACGCCCTCCCAGGTTCACGGGCGTGTATTACACCAGGGTCAGCCCTGTGTCCGCCCCTGTCTTGCGCGAGGAGATTGCTGTCCTCCTGGCGAAGGATGCAATCGAGCCGGTCCCTCCAGCCGAGATGAGGAGCGGGTTTTACAGCCCGTACTTCATCGTACCCAAGAAAAGCGGTGGGTTACGGCCAATCCTAGATCTGCGCGTTCTGAGCCGCTGCCTTCACAAGCTGCTGTTCAGAATGCTCACGCAGAGGCGGATCCTCCGATGCGTCCGTCCTCGGGATTGGTTTGCAGCGATAGACCTGAAGGACGCGTATTTTCATGTCTCCATTCTTCCACGCCACCGTCAATTTCTGCGGTTTGCGTTCGAGGGTCGAGCTTGGCAGTACAAAGTCCTCCCCTTCGGGCTCTCTCTGTCTCCGCGGGTTTTCACCAAACTCGCGGAGGGTGCCCTAGCGCCCCTTCGGCTCGCGGGCATCCGCATACTCAATTATCTTGACGACTGGCTGATTCTAGCTCACTCGCGGGATCAATTGATTATGCACAGGGACACGGTGCTCAGGCACCTCGACCAGTTGGGGTTTCAGGTCAACCGAGAAAAGAGCAAGTTCGCCCCTGTGCAGAGCATATCTTTTCTCGGGGTGGAGCTGGACTCGATCACCATGACGGCGCGCCTCTCCCGAGAGCGCGCCGGGCTGATGCTGACCTGTTTGAAGGAGTTCGACAGGAGAACCGTGGTCCCACTGAAATTATTTCAGAGGCTCCTGGGGCATATGGCTTCCGCAGCCGCGGTCACGCCGCTCGGATTGCTCCATATGAGACCGCTTCAGCATT
Source organism: Danio choprae (assembly GCA_903798125.1). Classification (NCBI taxonomy): domain Eukaryota; kingdom Metazoa; phylum Chordata; class Actinopteri; order Cypriniformes; family Danionidae; genus Danio; species Danio choprae. Next base: position 26,000,367 of record CAIGQW010053631.1, on the reverse strand, counting down.
GGCTTCACGATCAGGTCCCCAGACGAGCATGGCACGCGGGCACACACCGGGTGACTGTCACTCCGCTGTGTCGCCGCACCCTCAGTCCATGGACGGACCCTGCGTTTCTACAGGGCGGTGTGCCTCTAGAACAAGTGTCCAGGCACGTCGTTGTGACGACAGATGCCTCCAGCACAGGCTGGGGGGCCATGTGTTGCGGGCATGCAGCTGCGGGTCTGTGGAAAGGATCCCGGATGCATTGGCATATCAACTGCCTGGAGCTGTTGGCAGTGTATCTCGCTCTGCGCCGTTTTTTTCCGGTTTTAGAGCGGAAACACGTACTGGTCAGGACGGACAGTACGGCGACGGTAGCGTATATCAACCGTATGGGGGTATCCGTTCCCGCCGCATGTCTCAGCTCGCTCGCCGTCTGCTCCTTTGGAGTCACACGCAGCTGAAATCGCTGCGTGCCATTCATATCCCCGGCGAGCTCAACCGTGCAGCCGATGCGCTCTCACGGCAGCTTCCGCTGAAGGGAGAATGGAGGCTCCACCCCGAGTCTGTCCAGCTGATATGGGCGCGCTTCGGAGAAGCCCAGGTCGACCTGTTTGCTTCCTCCGAGACCACCCACTGCCAGTGGTTTTATTCCCTGACCGAGGCTTCTCTCGGCACGGATGCACTGGCTCACAGCTGGCCTCGGGGCATGCGCAAATATACGTTTCCCCCAGTGAGCCTACTAGCGCAGTTACTGTGCAAGCTCAGGGAGGACGAGGAGCGGGTTTTGCTTGTTGCGCCTCTTTGGCCCAACCGAACCTGGATTTCAGAACTCTCTCTCCTCGCGACAGCCCCTCCCTGGCGAATCCCCTTGAGAGAAGACCTTCTCTCTCAAGGACGGGGCACCATCTGGCACCCGCGCCCAGATCTCTGGAACCTCCACGTGTGGTCCATAGACGGAGCGCGGAAGACTTAGGTGACCTACCGGCTGCGGTGGTTAACACCATCACTCAGGCTAGAGCACCCTCTACGAGGCATGCCTATGCCCTGAAGTGGAGTCTATTCACTGAGTGGTGCGCTTCTCTCCGAGAAGACCCCCGAACTTGTCAGATCAGCGTTGTGCTTTCTTTCCTTCAGGATAGATTGGAGCAGAGGCTGTCGCCCTCCACACTGAAGGTTTATGTCGCCGCCATCTCCGCTCATCATGACGCGGTGGATGGCGGCGCCGTGGGAAAGCATAACCTCGTCACCCTGTTCCTTAGAGGCGCGAGGCGATTAAATCCACCCCGCCCCCCTCTCATGCCCTCTTGGGACCTCTCCATAGTGCTTACGAGTCTACGCGGATCTCCGTTCGAACCACTCGATTCAGTATCCTTGAGATTTCTGTCCTTGAAGACAGCTCTGCTGGTCGCGTTGGCATCGATTAAGAGGGTCGGGGACCTGGAGGCATTTTCAGTCAGTGATTCGTGCCTGGAATTCGGACCGGACTTCTCTCACGTTATCCTGAGACCCCGGCCTGGATATGTGCCCAAGGTTCCTACCACACCGTTTAAAAACCAGGTGGTGAACCTGCAAGCGCTGCCTTCGGAGGAGGCAGACCCAGCCCTTTCAATGCTGTGTCCTGTTCGCACTCTGCGTATTTATGTGGACCGCACTCAGAGCTTTAGATCCTCTGAGCAGCTCTTTGTCTGTTACGGTGGTCGGCAGAAGGGAAGTGCCGTATCCAAGCAGAGGTTGGCCCACTGGATAGTGGATGCCATCTCCTTCGCTTATTCAAGCCAGGGCGAGCCGTGTCCCCCAGGAGTGAGAGCGCACTCCACTAGGAGCTGGGCTGGGCGACACCTAATACATTTGCGAGATTTTATAATCTCCGAGTGGAGCCCATTTCCTCACGTGTGCTGGCTAACCCCGGTGAATGAGGAAATTCGGTGGGTGTTGTAACACGCTTGCGGCGCCTTTCTCTCTAACACAGAGATACGTGCGCATTTTTACTCTGATCAGTTCAGTTCCCCATTTGGCGAACCCTACAGAGTTCCTCCGAGGCCCCCAGCATCTGACTCAGCGGAGGAGTCAGGTGCCTGGCCCACTACGTTGTTGGCATGCCCGCTTGGTCAGCCCGCGTTCTGGGTATAGGTGCCCGCTATGTGCGATCCCCACTGGCGATCCCATACGCTTCACTCAGCCACGGTATAGTTCCCTCCTCTGGGCGGGCCCGTGTCTTCCCTCCCCGCTAACCATCCTCGTATGTGTACTCCCCCTTTATAGGGTTAGTCCATATGTCTTATTGCCACCAGGTCTCCCCATTGGGCAGCAGGTGGCCTCCGCAGCGTCCTCCCTATCGGGACTGCACGCTTTCCCAACGTACTGTCGTATCTTAAATTCCTAGAACTTAACTAGGTGCATTTTTGCGACTCCCCGAAAAATATAACTAAACCTTATCAGGTAAGTAGGTGAGTAAGGGCCAGGGGACACGTTGGAGGGCTGCGTCTATGGTGATGATGGTGCGCGCACGCTTATGCTTGGCAAACCTCTCACCAATGACGTGGTAAGGTTCAGTCGCTGTGGCGTTTTCCATACATTTCCCCATAGTGGAAGTTTTCCACATAGCATTGTAGTTCCCCTCCCGCTGGGGAACGAAACGGTTACTAAAGTAACCCTCGTTCCCCGAGGGGGGGAACGGAAATGCTATGTTCCTTCGCCACAGCGATTGCGCCTTAGCTGACAGCTGTAGTTCGGCTTCTTCGGCTAGAAAAGGTATGGTGTAACGGCAGAGCTGGCATCTTATAGACAGACTGATTGTGATTGCTGCCAGCTGTGCGCGCTGACACTGCCAATTCATTGGCATTTCATTGGCCCGTTTTATTACTCTTCAGACGATTGGCTTTCTGATGAAATCCCCATAGTGGAAGTTTTCCACATAGCATTTCCGTTCCCCCCCTCGAGGAATGAGGGTTACTTTAGTAACCGTTTCATTTTACTCCATAGAACTCCATATAAAAGCCAGATTTTGTTTTGCACAGGTCTGTCTAAAGGGCTAATGCTGACAGCTGATGATCAACAGTAAAAATTACACATTTTACCTCTTCCTAACCGGCAAAACCACCAACAATCAAGAATGCATCATAATATGGCGTCATGGTAAAAAATGTCACTACAATGGAAGTCAATGGGGAAAAACAGCCACGAACATAACGAAAGGGTAGCCAATTTGAACAATAGACAAGGGTTAATACCAACACAATGCTATAAGCAGATGTAAAATCTAAAAGCATGATTTTCTGAGTTAGTATCCATTTTCTGAGTCAGTATTCTTATAAATATAAGCGAGAATTCCTATCCAAATAATTTCGCTCAAGAGCAGGAGGATATCAAAGAAAGATTGAGATCTTAATAACAGTCCGGTTGCATCTTCCACCCCCTCAGAAGCTTGTGACGTGAACCGTTTCTGTCTAGGGTGACTGCGGCTCTTCTGAGCGGAATTAATAAGCCGGAATTTGATAGGATAATGTTTTTAGGCTGAAGTAATAGGGCATTTAGAAAGTCAATATCCTGTTGTCCTTCTTTCTGCCCTTTCTGTCTCTAAACATCCTCCTCTCAAAACACTTTTCACACATCTGTCACTGGATTCATGTTTTTTTTTGGTGCCATTAGAGATAATCACAAATAACAAATCATTTCCTTTTTTTTCCTGTGCGCTTGTTCTAGCTTGACAGTGTTGTTGTTGTTGCCTGCCTGGTAGTATACGTGCAAATATTTTTGGTATTTTTGTTTTTGTAATAGCATGCATTTATTTTATGTCCTCGCGAAGCACACAGGCAGACAAAGTTCCTTACAAAGCAGACAAAATAATCAGGAGCAGGTCTAAAAATGATTTTTGCATAGGGATAAATACTAGGGTGTTTCCTTTCCCCTTGATAGTGTAATATTGCGACAAAGGACGGAGCAGCAGTAATGCAAAGAACAATGGCTTTGTGTAACATATCTGATTTTGTTGTTTTGTGTTTGTTCGACAGGAACTGTGAGGGCAGAAACATCCGTTACAGAACATGTAGCAACACAGTAAGTTAATATGATGTGTTATGAGGCCCACCATGCATCTGTATCTACAAAAAAGCTGCAGATTTATATAGAAGTGCATATGCTGTTCATAAAATTATACAAATTTCTCATTCCTCATGATCCTTAGATATTTGATTAATTTGGTTATTCATCCTGTTACTGTAGCAGTCATAGCTTCATTTTATAAAGTTTAAAGGAACATTGCACTTAAAAAAAAAAACTCCCCCAAACTGTTGTTTTACCATTTTTCCATCCATTAAGCCTATCACTGGGTCTGTCTCAAGCCCTTTTAGCTTAGCTTAGCTTAGCTTAGCTTAGCTTAGCATAGATCAATGAATTGGATTAGACCATTAGCATCTCGCTCAATATTGTCTTAGTACACATTGCAACCATAGAAGATTCAAGCTTTAAATAAGACTTATCAAAACTCTTTTTTTTGTTTTTTTGAGCGAGATGCTAATGGTCTAATCCATTTCAGTGATTTATGCTAAGCTAAGCTAAAAGTGGTCCCGTCAAATCTGGAGATTGGCTAAATTCAATAGGACAATTATCGAATGTCTTGGGTCATTTTTGAGCAAGATGCTAACGGTCTAATCCAATTCTAGGATCTATGCTAAGTTAAAAGTGTTTGCGTCACACCCGAAGATATTTCATTAATTTGGTTATTTATCCTCTTAGAAGTTATATTATACTGGTCAAGCTCCATTTTATAAAGTTTAAAGGAACACTGCTCTTTGTAAAAAAAAAAATAAACTCGACCAAACAGTTTTACCATTTTTCAATCCATTAAGCCTATCTCTGGGTCTGGCTGGAGCACTTTTAGCTTAGCTT
>CAIGQW010053631.1:25978181-25988437 GCA_903798125.1 Danio choprae | reverse complement strand
TTGCTTATTATCAATGCATTGTCACTTTAAGTGAGCATTAACAGCGCTGCAAAAACAGACCAGATGCTGAAATTATGCCAATTATGAAATTAGCCAAATGAATGTTAAAAATTGCTAAATTTGTTTCTTAGTGCTTCTTAAAGGATATACTACAAAAAGTTGCTAAATCTACCATCAAAATTGCTAAGTTAGCAACACTGCTAATAAAGCCAATGTCCTTTCTTGGGCAAAATTTTAAAAAAAATCTAAAAAAAAAAATCTGTTATTATCATTCTTATATGCATGGGTGTTTAAATATTAGACAATGTAACGCACATTAAACTTTTCATTGTTATGAAGCTTACAATTACATTTTGGTCAAATACTACAAAGAGCATTAAACTGTGTTACAATCTTTTTTTTTCTATTAAATAGTGAATTTCCCAGCCCAAATTAACTATTTTAGTTTATCCATTGTCTAACAAAAAAACAACACAAAAATAAATAATTAACAAAAATGAATCATTTTCATTATTTACCAAAAAACAAACAAACATTGATGAAGTGTGCTTCACACAGGCGAGTGGGTTTGACAAACCACCCGTAGAAACACTCTTCTCTCCTGTCGTTCTCGTTGCTCCATGTGCCATTTGGTGGATATTATGAGAAGCACAACAGTTGTTCTTTTTTTTAAATTCAGATAAAATGGCTGCAGGAATAAGCAGGAGTCTGTTGAACGAATTGCAGGATTCTGCGAAGAAAGAACAAAAACGAAACAAAAAAACATGCATTCTTAATAACCACATCTGTACAGTACCTTAACATATATTCACACCATGTTACACAATGTCCTTCATTTCCCATACAAATAGCCATTGTGTGCACAATATGTCTAGCCCTCTGAAGCCACACGTAAGCTTTGTGTGGCTGGAACAGTCTTAAATCTTAAAAACAAAATCTCTTTTGTGGTCTCAAATGTATTCAAATATGGCACGTAAAAGGCATGTTTTGCCAGGCTTGACATCGATTTGCTTTTGCGTGTTTCATAACTGAACATGATGTGCCAATTTGAAAATGTGCAGCATGATTATAGCGTTATGAGATTCGAGAGCTACACCAGAGGGCAAAGTTTTAACCGAATTACGGCTGAAACTCAAGTGGGTTTGTCTGTTCCTCGCACAAAGCTATCAGGTGGCTTCACAAGTATTGGAAGGTGATGCAAAGTCGTGTATGGAGCCATTTTAGCCATTTAGGGAGCTTAAAAGTGTCCATCGATGTTCAGTTTAGTTATGTTGACTTTTCCTTCTTCTGTTCCACATTAAAATAAAGCCATACAGATTTGCATTCACACGTAAATGTATTTAGTCCTGGTTCACATGGGCTATGTCCGAAATTGCATACTTCCATACTACTGTATATAGTTTGTGAAAAACACTATACACTTACCGGTCACTTAATTAGGTACACCTGTCCGACTGCTCGTTAACGCAAATTTCTAATCAGCCAATCACATGGCAGCAACTCAATGCATTTAGGCATCTAGACATGGCCAAGACGATCTGCTGCAGTTCCAACCGAGCATCAGAATGGGGAAGAAAGGTGATTTAAGTGACTAAGAACAGGAAACTGAGGCTACAATTCGCAATGGCTCACCAAAATTGGACAATATAGGATCAGAAATACGTTGCCTGGTCTGATGAGTCTCGATTTCTGCTGCAACATTCGGATGATAGGGTCGGAATTTGGCATGAACACCATGAAAGCATGGATTCATCCTGCCTTGTATCAACGGTTCAGCCTGCTGGTGGTGTAATGGCGTGGGTAGGGATATTTTCTTGGCACACTTTGGGCCCATTAGTACCAATTGAGCATCGTCAATGCCACAGCCTAGCTGAGTATTGTTGCTGACCATGTCCATCCGTTTATGACCACAGTGTACCCATCTTCTGATGGCTACTTCCAGCAGGATAACGTGCCATGTCATAAAGCACGAATCATCTTAGACTGGTTTCTTGAACATGATAATGTGTTCACTGTATTCAGATGGCCTCCACAGTCACCAGATCTCAATCCAATAGAGCACCTTTAGGATGTGGTGGAACGGGAGATTCGCATCATGGATGTGCAGCCGACAAATCTGCCAAAATTAGCCATTTGTGGAGCTTAAACGTGTCCATCGAAGTTTGGTTTATTTATATAGGCTTTTCCTTCTTCAGTTCCACATTAAGATGTTTTTTATTTTGTTATTTATTGAATTTGGTGTGTTATTTTTATGTAATTGATACTTTGAATATTGTTTTGTTTTAATTAATTAGTTTGTTTGTTTGTTTATTTATTTATTTTTTATCCATTAAAAAGTAGCCTCACAGTGGCGCAGTGGGTAGCACGTTCGCCTCACAGCAAGAAGTCACTGGTTCGAGCCTCGGCTGGGTCAGTTGGCATTTCTGTGTGGAGTTTGCATGTTCTCCCTGTGTTGGCTTGGGTTTCCTCCGGGTGCTCCGGTTTCCCCCACAAGTCCAAAGACATGCGGTACAGGTGAATTGGGTAGACTAAATTGTCCGTAGTGTATGAGTGTGAATGGGTGTGTATGGATGTTTCCCAGAGATGGGTTGCAGCTGGAAGGGCATCTGCTGCATAAAACATATGCTGGATAAGTTGGTGGTTCATTCCGCTGTGGCGACCCCAGATTAATAAAGGGACTAAGCCGAAATGAAAATGAATGAATGAATAATTAAAAAGTTTTGTTTATTTATTTATTGGATTTGGGGTGTTATTTATTTTTATTTACATGTATTTGATACTTTGAATATTTTTAAATTAATTAATTAACATATTTGTTTAAAATTTTTATTTGTTTAACATTTATTTATTAAATGTTTTATTATTTATTTATTGAATGTTTAATTTATTTATGGAATTTTTTTATTATTTATTTACTGAATTGGGTGTGTTATGTTTTATTTACATCAACTTGATACTTTGAATATTGTTCAGATTTATTTATTTATTGATTCATTTATTAGTTGTTTAATTATTGAATGCTTTAGTGCTTATTTATTGAATGAATGTTTTATTATTTATTTATTTATTAAATATTTTATTATTTGTTTACTGAATTTGCTGTTTTAATTTACATGTACTCGATACTTTAAATATTGTTCAGTTTTTATTTATTTATTTATTTATTTATCCATGAATGTCAATTCAACTAGGTTCGTTTTAATTTCGCCTTGTGTAAAAACATTAAGTGATTTAGGTCTATGGATTTCCATTAAAGTTTATAGCAGTCAACTATTTTAAGAGTGCATTGTTTTAAAAGCATCGATTTAGCACCGCTATCCTGAAACACCCAAACAACTGCTAACCAAATGCGACATCGCTGATGAAACTTTTTCTTGCGTTGCACCCAATTTGACCTCACCTCCCGCGAGTATTAGGTATATTAGTGTAAATGAAGCTTGTCTGTTTACTTGTGCTTGTTTACCAGAGCTACTGGGTAAAGCCGTGCTGTTTGCTTTCTCTGGCTGCTTTCCCTATCAACCGGTTAGTGTAAACAGAGTCTTGCATTAAAACTGGGCAGCTTTTTCTGGTGCGGATGGCAGATTTCTAGCAGAGCAATACCGTCACAGATTTCTGGGAAATATTGTGGATGCTGAGAGGAAGGTTGTGTGCAAGAAACTTTGAAAAAAAAAGAAAAAGATTCAGTGTTCTCTCATGTTTTATATGTTGGCTCTCCATGAATTTTTATGGTGTTAGTTATGCTTAAACATTGTAGTTTGGAGCCGTGCACTGGCCAGTTTCTCAATGCATTCATTTTACTGTCAGTTTCTTTTATGGCCGAAGCATGATTTGTTGGTCGAGGTCCCGCTGATCTGTCAGAACTAAGTTGCGTTTCTTTCCAAAAAGTGTGTCAGCTCTGGGGATGAATCCGAAAAATGGTAAAGAGCTGATAATGAGTCTAAGATGGAATATAAAAGACACCAGAAAGGGTAACTGCATTGGCATCCACACCAGAGCATGATGGCTTTTGGTCCTGCTTAAATTATAAACTATGGTAATATCGTAATTGTTGTTTTAATGATGTCCAAGTTGACATAATTGTGTGTTACACACTTTGCAAAAGCAAGCAAAAACATATATTTTTAAGAGTCTAAAAGCATTGACTGTAGGATGAAACTTACTAAAATGTAATTAGAATGACTGGATTCATTCATTCATTCATTTTCTTTTTGGCTTAGTTCTTTTATTAATCTGGGGTCGCCACAGCGGAATGAACCACCAACTATTCCAGCATATGTTTTACGCAGCGGATGCCCTTCCAGCCGCATCCCAGTACTGGGAAACACCCATACACTCTCGCATTCTCACACACACACAAACACATACAATACGGCCAATTTAGCTTATTCAATTCACCTATAGCGCATGTCTTTGGACTTGTGGGGGAAACCAGAGCCCCCGGAGGAAACCCACGCGAACACGGGGAGAACATGCAAACTCCACACAGAAACACTAACTGACCCAGCCGGGGCTCGAACCAGCGACCTTCTTGCTGTGAGGCCACAGCGCTACCCACTGAGCCGCTTGCATAATTTAGGAACAATATTTTTTTTTTATGTTTTTTTATACAGTAATAATGCTGGGTTGTTGTAATTGAATGTTGGGTTACATTTGGGTAAAAAAAACAATTGGGTTAATAAGTAATTTAAATGTAATAAAAAAAAAAGAAAAATCCATTGTTGTGTTTGTTCTTATTTGACCCAACATTCATTAGGTTGACAACTCAAACAAGTGTAAGATGTGATGAGGTGTGCTGTGAGTATTTATTATGTACATATAAATACACACATGCATGCCGATATTTGAGAAAATGTTTATTTACAGTTAGATATAAAATATATATGTATATGGTAGAGCTGCACAATATTGGAAAATTCTGACATTGCGGTATTTTGTTGTTGTATATTGTGTTATAGTTCACCAGATACATTGAATAGCTCTATTTGAAAAGATTTCATTAATTTAGATAGGTTGGGATGATCAAATACTTTTCTATGCAGTGCCTTTGCATAAAATATATTCATTTACAAGCATATATAAATACAACAGAGCAAAAATAAACATTAAATAAACAGTGCTTTATGCTTTTTGGAGAGTCTAGCAGTATTCAGGTACAGAAATTGAACAATCAAACATAAAATAACATGGTCATCATTCATTCATTCATTCATTTTCTTTTCGGCTTAGTCCCTTTATTAATCTGGGGTCGCCACAGCGGAATGAACCGCCAACTTATCCAGCATATGTTTTACACAGCGGATGCCCTTCCAGCCGCAACCCATCACTGGGAAACATCCACACACACTCATTCGCACACATACACTACGGACAATTTAGCTTACCCAATTCACCTATAGTGCATGTGTTTGGACTTGTGGGGGAAACCGGAGCACCCAGAGGAAACCCACGCCAACACAGGGAGAACATGCAAACTCCACACAGAAATGCCAACTGACCCAGCCGAGGCTCGAACCAGCAACCTTCTTGCTATGAGGCGAATGTGCTACCCACTGCGCCACCGCATTGCCATGGTCATCATTGTATAAATTATTTAAAAATTATTAATAAGATCTTTACATTTGAATCTTTAACAAATAATCTAATCCTGCGATCAGACTATTGCGGATACACACATTCTGATATGGATGCTCAAACAATATATTGTGCACCCCTATATTGAATGTACTACATTTTAAATTCCTTCGTTTCAGTTTTAAAATGCTGGGTTGTTGTAACCTAGTGTTGGGTCAAATATCTGCAAACCCCACCGTTGGGTGAAAATTGTCATTTAAATTGAAATAAAATGTAAAAAATCAACCAAACGGTTGAGTTTATCCATATTTGACCCAACATTGGGTTACAACAACCCAGCAGTTGTTGTGGTGTAGTATTATCAGTTTTGCCAATGAAAATAGTTTAAATGCTAGAGAAGAACATTTGAGCTGCTCAAAACAACATCCGATCGAATCTCTCCAAATCATTCATTCATTTGACTCAGTGATTCAATGATTTGTTCATAAAGACATGCATGTTTGCATTCTAAAGATATATTACCCTCCGAAGTGCACTTTAGAATGAAAACAATTATGGCCACCATACTGAAGTGTTGTTCCAAAGCGAAGTGCTCAAGATTGGCCACTTTGAAGGGCCTTCAAAGCCGCCTTGATCCTTTGCGCAGGGAAGTTGTTCCCTGTCCATTTGGAAAGGCTCGTCCCTATGCGTTAATCCCTTCAAAACTGTCACTCCAGACAACCCTTCGAAGGTATTAGGGCATAGGGATGAACTCTTTTGATTGGAACGCAGTGATACTCACTGAATGAATCAATTGAATCAAGTTTAGTGTCATATTATTTACTTGGTAAAAACTATTATCTTTAATGTTATGAGTATTTTTATTATTCTTGATGTGAAAAAGGGTAAAGGTATTTTTTTAGACTGAATGGCAACTTGACTGCATTCCTGCCTTTATGTGTTGTGCCTCTTTTTTCTGAGAGATTTGTGTGTGTTTTCAAACAGGAGGTTGGCTGTGACAGACAGCTGGGCAGCAATGCTAAGGAGGACAACTGTGGTGTGTGTGCTGGAGACGGCTCCACCTGTAGACTGATCCGAGGTCAGGCTCTGCCACACGTCTCACCTGAAGAACGTAGGTAGAAACACATACATGAGCACATTCGTTTTAAAAGTATGACTTAATATTTCAAATGAAATTAAAATGAAGAGTTTTTATGCCGTCGCAACCTCTACATTTTCTAATGCTAATATCATCTACTGTAACTATATTAAACACAATGAATAATGGAGAAAAGCAGGGAATGCCTAAAGCTCTTGTTGACAGTAGGTTTATAAGTACTTTTTATTACAAGTTTGGAACATGGTTGGCGCATGTTTTATTCCCAAATGCACATTATAAGCAAGTCAAACTTAAAACAGATGAAGAGATGAGTTCATCTGGAGCAGCATTTACTGTCAACCAAGTCTCTGTGAGACACTGAAAACAGCCGATTATGAGCAGTGCATGTGTAAAAACACACAGTGACACAATGCACTCAGAAACACACACACACACACACACACACACACACACACACATATAATTTTTTTTTCAAAACTGAAAATGTTGTCACAAAATGTTAAATGCAAAAGAAGATATTTTGAAAAATGTAGGAAACAGGTAACCATTCACTTCCATAGTATTTGCTTTTCCTACTATGAAAGTCAGTGGTTACAGGTTTTCAGGTTTCTTGAAAATATCATCTATTTTCTGTTAACTACAAAAGAGGATATTTTGAAAAAGGTTGAAAACCTGTAACCATTGACCTCCATAGTATTTTTTTCCTACTAAGGAAGTCAGTGATTACAGGTTTTCAGATTTCTTGAAAATAGTTTCTTTCTTCTGTTGAATACAAAAGAAGATATTTTGAAAAATGTTGGAAACCTGTAACCATTGACTTCCATAGTATATGTTTTTCTTACTATGGAAGTCAGTGGTTACAGATTTTCAGGTTTCCTCAAAATATCTTTTTTCTTCTGTTGAGCACAAAAGAAGATATTTAGAAAAATGTTGGAAACCTGTAACCATTGGTTTTTCTTACTATGGAAGTCAGTGGTTACAGGTTTTCAGGTTTCTTCAAAATATCATCTTTCTTCTGTTAACCACAAAAGAGGATATTTTGAAAAATGTTGGAAACCTGTAACCATTGACCTCCGTAGTATTTTTTTTTCTACTATGGAAGTCAGTGGTTACAGGTTTTCAGGTTTGTTCAAAATATCTTTTTTCTTCTGTTGAACACAAAAGAAGATATTTTGAAAAATGTTGGAAACCTGTAACTATTGACTCTCATAGTATTTGCTTTTCCTACTATGGAAGTCAGTGGTTTCAGGTTTGTTCAAAATAGCTTCTTTCTTCTGTTGAACACAAAAGAAGATATTTTAATAAATGTTGGAAACCGGTAACTATTGACTTTCATAGTATTTGTTTTTCCTACTATGGAAGTCAGTGATTACAGATTTTCAGCTTTCTTCAAAATATCTTCTTTCATGTTTATCAGAATAAATAGGTATGGAACCACTTGACGGTGGAAAAAAAAGTGAGTACATATAAATTTATGGATGAACTAACCCTTTAAATTTCAGCCTTTATCATTTGATTATTGCACCGAGCCATATTGGTTTTATTTTGATTATTTTTGCCACTCCACATGATTCCATACATTCCAATGAGTCATTGGATTTTTCTCTCCTTTACTTGCGTCTTAATGTTTATTGCCGTATCAAATCAAATAATCCTCAAGCTTCAGAAACGCTCGAAAGCCATAAACCCGTATGCGTTTTAGGCAGTCAGACATTCCCTGTGGTCTTCGGTTAGTGCACACATTGGCAGCTTTATTTGCCTGCTTAATTTATGTGATTGCCAACAGACGGATTGTTTGCATTCTGGGACTGCAGATAGAGTTATTGATTCCCTTTAAAGCATTTGAGGGGAATTTCAAGTCCATCTGTGAGAAATAACACACTTCATGCTGCGGCTATTGCTTGTAAATAGCTAGTTGTCATTTATTTAAGATTGTTACCCAAAATACTCAGTCTGCTGGGCACGTTTTGCGTTTTCAGGCTGGACGCCACTGCTGAAATCATGTCTGTTTAAAAAAATATCAGCTAACTCAAGCGTTTTATGTAACAGCCACACCCCAAATTATTTAAGACAGCAATGTTTTTATTTCTGAACACCGTGCGGCTGAATATAGGCAGCTATTTTTGTGGCACTTGTCTAGAGTTTTGTATTGTTTTTGGTTCGGTTGCGTGTTTGATGGCTGCCGAGGATTATTCCTCATCCAAAAAATTCTCCTGTCTTACAGTAAAAGTGGTCTTTTTTTAATACGTCTCTGTTCCAAATCCTAGTGAACTGCGTAGGAAGCATTTTTAGGCACCGTAAGCTTGCTCCCCACGCAAAGCCTGTTCCAGCGCGTAGGCAGCATGACTGTGTTGCCTTCTAAGATAGCTTTGGCAACACCTCATGAATCCTTTGTGGGAAAATGCATTGCGATGACATGAGACAAGTTAGTTATAAGCGTGCACTACTTTTCAAAAGAATTTCTTTATTTTGAAAGCTCTTATTTGATCAAATATGTAGTAAAAGACTAATATTGTGAGATTTTGCTGTTTGGTTTCCATTTAAATTCATTTTAAAATGTTTCTTGTTATACAAAGCTGAGTTTATCAGCATCATTATTCCAGTAATTTTGGGCTCTATTTTAACGATCTAGGCGCAAAGTCTAAAGCGCATGGCGAAAAAAGCATTAAGGGCTTGTCTGAATCCACTTTTGCTATTTTAAGGATGGAAAAATACGCTCTGCGCCCTGGAGGATGGTCTAACAGGGTTGTGCTTATTCTCTTAATGAGTTATGGGTGTGTTTTGAGCATAACGTTCATTAAACCAATCAGAGTCTCATCTCCCATTCCCTTTAAGAGTCAGTTGCATCACGCCCTGGTGCATTTGCTATTTACATGACAGACTTTGTGAGTGAGAAAACTGAACGCTTCACTAGCGAGAAGGGCACACTAGCGAGTGTGGTCAAAAAAACGGAGTTATATCCAAACACACATCCTAATCGTATGCCCCATATGGTGATGCAGACGTCTCCAAAACCCAACAGGTGGACACATCTAAACTTGTTTTTATTCAAACAAATATAAATATGCATATAATAAATAATACAAGGGTCGGTGCGGTGGCTCAGTGGGTAGCACTGTTGTATCACAGCAAGAAGGTCACTGGTTCGAGCCTCGGCTGGGTCAGTTGGCATTTCTGTGTGGAGTTTGCATGTTCTCCCCGTGCTTGCGTGGGTTTCCTCTGGGTGCTCCGGTTCCTCCCACAAGTCCAAAGACATGCGCTATAGGTGAATTGGGTAAGCTAAATTGTCCGTAGTGTATGTGTGTGAATGAGAGTGTATGGGTGTTTCCCAGTGATGGGTTGTAGCTGGAAGGGCATCCGCTGCGTAAAACATATGCTGGATAAGTTGGTGGTTCATTCCGCTGTGGCGACCCCTGATTAATAAAGGGACTAAGCCGAAAAGAAAATGAATGAATGAACATTATACAAATGGAAATTCATAAATAAACTGAAAAATCCTGAATAAATGTGTGCGTGTTTGTTTGTGTGTGCGTGTTTGATTGTGTTTGACTGTGTGTGTGTGTGTGTGTGTGTGTGTGTGTGTGTG
>CAIGQW010053631.1:25954312-25975374 GCA_903798125.1 Danio choprae | reverse complement strand
AGATAGATAGATAGATAGATAGATAGATAGATAGATAGATAGATAGAACCTTCAGTCGTTACATAATGCATTCTTGAATAATTACTCGCCTAAATCTATGGAAATGGCAATGGATCTTTATGTAAACACTCATTGCATGTGCTTCTCAGTTCCTGAATAAGGTGGATCGGGTCGGATAGAGTGCAAATCGCAGCATTTGGCCGATCTCCAAACCACACAGTGCCGAAAAGCATCTCAATTAAAACAATGAATGGCCAACACACGCTCTCCTTCACAGTGTCAGGCCCTCAGCGCTGAGCTAATGACTGGGGTCCGAAGATAATCAGCCGTAATTAGAGCAAGGGAATTTTAATTACACTGTTTTTCCTGACACCCAATGAAGCTTGCTGTAACGTTTGAAAACAATGAACCAAGATTTATAATAGTTAATTTCAGTCAAGTCTGTTAACCATCACATGCCTTTTTAGATGACTTCAATGTTCCTTGATTGATGCTGGATTATTAATGATCACACTGAATAATGCGTTTAACTTGAACTTGATTGAACATCAACTGTATGAATAAATATTTCAGGAGTGTTTGAAGTCAAAATTATAAGCCCTCCGGTATATTTTTTCCCCAATTTCTGTTTAACGGAAAGAAGCTTTTTTTTTCAACACATTTATAAACATAATATTTGTAATAAGTAATTTAATAATAGGGCCTCACAGTGGCGCAGTGAGTAGCACGTTCGCCTCACAGCAAGAAGGTCGCTGGTTTGAGCCTCGGCTGGGTCAGTTGGCGTTTCTGTGTGGAGTTTGCATGTTCTCCCTTGTTGGCGTGGGTTTCCTCCGGGTGCTCCGGTTTCCCCCACAAGTCCAAAAACATGCGGTATAGGTGAATTGGGTAAGCTAAATTGTCCGTAGTGTATGAGTGTGAATGGGTGTGTATGGATGTTTCCCAGAGATGGGTTGCAGCTGGAAGGGCATCCGCTGCGTAAAACATATGCTGGATAAGTTGGCGGTTCATTTCGCTGTGGTGACCCCAGATTAATAAAGGGACTAAGCCGAAATGAAAATGAATTAATGAATTTAATAATACCTGATTTCTTTTATCTCTGCCATGATGACAGCATATAATACTTTCCTAGATATTTTTCAAGATACTAGTATTCAGCTTAAAGTGACATTGAAAGGCTTAACTTGGTTAATTAGTGTAATTAGGCAAGTCATTGTATAACAGTGGTTTGTTCTGTAGACAATCGAAAAGAAATATTGCTTAAGGGGGCTAATAATATTGAGCTTAAAATGGTTCAAATAAAATTAAAAACTGCTTTCATTCTAACCGAAATAAAACAGATAAGACTTTCTCGAGAAGAAAAAATATTATAGGACATACTGTGAAACATTCCTTGCTCTGTTAAACATCATTTGGGAAATATTTAAAGAAGAAAAAATAATTCACAGAAGTAATTCTGACTTTAACTGTATGCAGCAGCATATGGGAGTAAGAATGGTAGACCACTTGAAAACTCTATTTCTCTGGATTTATTTGCATTTGGGTTTGAAAAAAAGTTCATATTTATGAATCGTCTCTCATTCATTTCAAATATGGAAAATCAAAAATTTTAATTTAAAATTCTAATTCAGACAACTGACAGAAGGTCGCTGGTTCGAGCCCTGGCTGGGTCAGTTGGCGTTTCTGTGTGGAGTTTGCATGTTCTCCCCGTGTTCGCGTGGGTTTCCTCCGGGTGATCCGGTTTCCCCCATAATTCCAAAGACATGCGGTATAGGTGAATTGGGTAAGCTAAATTGTCCGTAGTGTATGAGTGTGAATGAGTGTGTATGGAAGTTTCCCAGTGATGGGTTGCAGCTGAAAGCGCATCCGCTGCGTAAAACATATGCTGGATAAGTTGGCGGTTCATTCCGCTGTGGCGACCCCAGATTAATAAAGGGACTAAGCCGAAATGAAAATGAATGAATGAATGAACAACTGACTTGTTCTGTCATTCATTCATTCATTTTCTATGGATAACTACGATTACTTACAAAAGTAACAAAAAAACGACATGATTTTAGTGGACTTGCACGCCAAAATCTGTTCAAACCTTTGGCTCCAAAGAATGTGCAATGGTATTGATGCTGGCCATACTGAAACCGAACAATTTTCTGATGTCACCCAGAACCAGACTCGGTACCATAATTAAAAGTAACATTATAACATTTAATTTCGTCTCGTTTTAGCCAACGAAATGAAGACACATTTTAGCATAGTTTTTATTTTGTAAACCACATTTAGTCTCGTTTTTACTCATCAACAATACTGCATTATACATTTAGCTATAGTCATCGTCACATGACCAGCATTTTTTTGTCGTGTCTTGTCTTCGTAACGTGATAAAGGTTCGTTGATGAAGATATTTAGCCATAGTTTTGACAAAAGCAACACTAATTTGTAAAGACCTTTATTTCAGTATGTTGATGTACTTCCAACTGATACAAAGTGTGTGGGGGGGGGGGGTTGATGGCTTTCTTTTTGTGCACCATTCTCTCATAGAAAACTAACGGTAAGAGGATCGTTGCTAAGAATATTGTGACTGAAGCGTATTGAAAAGGACCAACACTCCAAACGCAAAAGCAAATGGTCAGACTGACTAAGGATTACCAAAACAAATGTTTTTTTTTCAGTAGATTAACTTGCACAGATTAATTGTTAACCCAAAGAATAACAATGTGAGCTAGCAAAATAAACACTATACATTTTGATTTCACACAGACTTTAAGCTTCACAGAATTCACATGACCAAAACGACACTAGATATATCCCAAGTCCCTAATGTAAGTCCCATAACCACGATTACTTCTAAAAGTAACAAAAATAAAGCATGATTTCAGTGGACTTGCACGCCAAAATCTGTTCAAATCTTTAAATCCAAAGAATGCGCAATAGTAGTGATGCTTGCTGTACTGAAACCCAATAATTATCGCATGTCACCCAGAATCAGACTCGGTACCGGGAAGTAAAGCACACAGTTGGGAGGGTCGCCTTCAGTCCCCTGCTGGCTTTGCACCCATGGGCCAAATACATTAGCTTCTCACCCATAGCACGCCAAAAGCCCAGTTTTATGCAAATGTGAGCCAAAAACAGCTCGACGGCAGCAGCAGCAAATGATGATATGACCTCAACTGGCACACGTCCTCAGCCCTGTTGCCATTTATTAAAAATAAGCAGAAAAATTAGGCTACATTTCCCCAGTGATGCGATATCCTGATGTCACTTAGCAAGGACGCTAGGCCTGTTATTTTTCCTGTTGGGTGCTAAAGGCAGTGGGACGTCAAGGGAGAGAGAATTCTGGGTAACGAGAGGGTGGCGAGGGGCTACTTGGCAGCTGCTTTGTATCTAAAATGACATACAGCATATAAATTAACTCTAAAGCTCGTAACCTTGAATATGTGTCTAACACCTAGGTATTTTTATGATTAAAGGGGCCATATCAGGTGCCGTGGGTTTACATAAGAACTGACAAGCATTTCTATTATTAATGTTCAATAGTACTATTATTATTTTAACTCATTGTGCATCGTTTGATCTGCAGGTTTGAATATAGCTTTAATGAGCTTGAGACGTGTGCTATCGTAAGCAATCAATTTCACGATTACTGGATGATGAAATATATACTGTAAATGAGGACACCGAAACCACCCAAAAAACTGCACTTTAACTTTCTAAAATGGCGGCATGGTGGCTTAGTGGTTAGCACTGTCACCTCACAGCAAGAAGGATGCTGGTTCGAGTCCTGGCTGGCCCAGTTGGTATTTCTTTGTGGAGTTTGCATGTTCTCCCTGTGTTCCAGGTGCTTCGGTATCCCCCACAGACCAAAGATATGCACTATAGGGGAATTGGGTACACTAAATTGGCCGTAGTGTATGAGTGTGTGTGTGAATTTGAGAGTGTATGGGTAATTCCCAGTACTGGATTGCGGCTGGAAGGGCATCCGCTGTGTAAAACATATGCTGGAATAGTTGGTAGTTCATTCTGCTGTGGCAACCACTGATAAATAAGAGACTAAGCCGAAGGAAAATTAATGAATGAAAGAACTCGAAGCAACTGGGACAATATTTAATATGCAAATGCTGGTGCGACCTTTAAAATCATGCGCTATAAATGCGAATAAATGTTTCAGGTCATCAGACATCGATATATAATTACAATCGAATCAATCACATATGTATTTGCTCAAATCTAACACAAATGGATTGGCGGGGCATTTCACATCTGGTGTGCAATATGAACAAATATGGATATCGGTTCCTAAAGGGGAAACTCACAATGAAGTGGGATCACATATAAAGTAATTTAGCATTCTTGGGGCCGCTAGCAACCCTTTCACAACCTGGTACTGGGCTGCAAACTGGGGGTTGAGAACCCCTGACATACTAGTTCTAGCATTCTAGTAAATGTACTGAAAAGCACAGACAAAGTTAGCAATCACATAATAACAAACCACATAGAGCACTGTAATCCACAGACATGCCATAAGAAGCAAAAACAAGCAACCTCATAGTAACACCTTAGTAACCACCTAAAATTGTCCTTGCAATCAACCAAAACACTCCTGAAAATATGGTTATATGTATATACAGATATAGACCTAGATATCCCAGATACTGCATGTGCATGTGCAACCAGCAACATATTATAGCAACTCCATAGCAAAAACTTAGCAACAATCCAAAATGCTTGAGCAACTTTTCCTTTGGAAACCAACCATTAATGCTTTTGCAACCATATGGTAGCCCCCAGAAACCATTTAGAACACCTGGCAACCCCGCTAGCAACACACTAGCAACCACCCGGAACACTTTACAACCATTATAAAACTTTTTTGCACTGGCAAGTACCAATCACATTTCTCAAAAATGAATCTAGTTAATAGTAGACCGCCATCCCAGAGTTCTCGGCTCCTTCAACAAACCTGGGTCACTCCTCAAGAAAAACAACAGCCCTTGTTTCTGCACCTTAGCAACTGATGTTGAGTTTTGATGAGGATAATAAGGAGAAGACAGTCACTGGTGGATGGTCTTTGGCTCTGTCTAAGGGGCTGATCTAAAGGGACAAGAAGCCCTTTTTTGTTAGTAATGTTGTTGGCGCTGGAACTAAAACTGCATCTGGTCAAGGGGAAGTTACAGCCTGACAACATCTGCTTGGTCTCAAAGACACTTTCAGTGCACCGAGTTTAATTCTCACAGACTGGACTCCCAACACTGTGTATATGAAGAAACATTAATAAATAAATAATTAAATAATTAATAAAGGTTTTTAACAGCAACAAACACAATTTTACCAAAAAAGGATTCATTTTAATGGTATAATTTACAAAAACAATTATATGTGCTGTTTAATTACTTCAATATTTAGGTGTATTATCTTCAGTAGAACATTATTGAAATTAATACATAAAATGCAATTAAACAGTTACTGCTTCTTTGATGGTAAAAAATAAAAGTATATACATTACAATACAACCAGCGCTGGGCAAAGATTAATCGCGATTAATCTCATCCAAAATTATTACATAGATGTTTACATTTATATATAATTTGAATCATACACATATGCATTTTATATTTAAATATAAATAAACATTTTCTCAAATATACGCATGCATGTGTGTATTTATATATACATAATAAACATACACACATACACTCACTGGCCACTTTATTAGGTACACCTGTCCAACTGCTTGTTAACGCAAATTTCTAATCAGCCAATCACATGGCAGCAACTCAATGCATTTAGGCATGTAGACATGGTCTAGACAATCTGCTGCAGTTCAAGCCGAGCATCAGAATGGGGAAGAAAGGTGATTTAAGTGACTTTGAACGTGGCATGGTTGTTGGTGCCAGACGGGCTGATCTGAGTATTTCAGAAACTGCTGATCTACTGGGATTTTCACGCACAACCATCTCTAGGGTTTACAGAGAATGGTCTGAAAAAGAGAAAATATCCAGTGAGCGGCAGTTCTGTGGCCGCAAATGCCTTGTTGATGCCAGAGGCCAGAAGAGAATGGCCAGACTGGTTTGAGCTGATGGAAAGGCAAACAGTAACTCAAATAACCACTCGTTACAACAGAGGTATGCAGAAGAGCATCTCTGAACGCACAACACGTCCAACCTTGAGGCGGATGGGCTACAGCAGCAGAAGACCACACCGGGTACTACTGCTGTCAGCTAAGAACAGGAAACTGAGGCTACAATTCGCACAGGCTCACCAACATTGGACAATAGAAGATTGGAAAAACTAACGTTGCCTGGTCTGATGAGTCTCGATTTCGGCTGCATCATTCGAATGATAGGGTCAGAATTTGACATCAACAACATGAAAGCATGGATCCATCCTGCCTTGTATCAACGGTTCAGGCTGGTGGTGGTGGTTTAATGTTGTGGGGGATATTTTCTTGGCACACTTTGGGCCCATTATTACCAATTGAGCATTGTGTCAATGCCACAGCCTACCTGAGCATTGTTGCTGACCATGTCCATCCCTTTATGACCACAGTGTACCCATCTTCTGATGGCTGCTTCCTTCAGGATAAAGCGGCATGTCATAAAGCGCGAATCATCTCAGACTGGTTTCTTGAACATGACAGTGAGTTCACTGTACTCAAATGGCCTCCACAGTCACCAGATCTCAATCTAATAGAGCACCTTTAGGATGCGGTGGAACAAGAGACCTGCATCATGGATGTGCAGCCGATAAATCTGCCGCAACTGTGTGATGCTATCATGTCAATATGGACCAAAATCTCTGAGGAATATTTCCAGTACCTTGTTGAATCTATGCCACAAAGGATTAAGGCAGTTCTGAAGGTAAAACGGGTCCAACCCGGTACTAGTAAAGTGTAGCTAATAAAGTGGCTGGTGAGTGTATATATTATGTCAAAAAAAACTTTTATTTTGGATGCATTTAATCACAAAAATGTTTTAATAAATACGCATCGGACGTAAGGTTTTGTGTGTGATGAATTTTTTGGAAAAAAAACATACAAACATTTGAGACGTCAGTGTGCCAAAATCTTAAATCTGTATAAACTGCTTGATATGGTGAAACAGAGAAATTTGGAAACCATACACAATTGGAGTCGACTTAATTACCCCTTGTGTGCTGTTGGGGATGTTTTCATCCACTCTGGGGTGATTTTGAGTCTTAATTTGGCCACAACTTTCTCTGTGTTTCAGCAAATGGAATGATTTTTGGTGACAAATCTTATTTTGACACATATTTTGGGAAAATGCTTTGAAGATTAAAAAAAACTGAAAATAAATCAACGATACACTCTGGGCAAATTTACGTTATGTTCAGGATGAAAACATCCACTAAATTAAACTGCATTAAAGATGCATCAGATACATATTTTTTCAAATTTCTTTTTTGCATAAATCTGTTAAATCAACCGCAGTCCTGATAAAAACTACTAAATGTTTAAAATAAATTACAGGATTTGAACTCTTTAACTCTCTGCACAACAAGTTTGACCATAGGAGAAATGGTCGTGCCCAACTGAGCCTGGTTTCTCTTAAGGTTGTTTTTCCTTCACTCTCGTCAATTGGTGAAGTTTGTTCCTCGCTGCTGTCACCGCTGGCTTGCATGGTTCAGGACTTGTGGAGCTGTGCATCGATGGATTTGCTCTTCAGTGTTTGGACTGTCAGCAGTGAAAATTAAACCACACTGAACTAAACTGAACTGAACTTAAACTGAAAACTGGACTGACACTTTCAATTTACTTTAATCTCCTATGTTAAGCTGCTTTGACAATCTACGTTGTAAAAGCACTACAGAAATAAAGATGAATTTAATTTAATTTAATTGCCAAGTTCATAAATAGATTTTATTTTAAAAAGTTTATCACAGTCTTGGACATTTAGTTTAGTAATAACATTGCCTTTGATGCATTGTTAGTTTTTGTGCAGCATAAGATTTTATTTTTTCTCCTTAATTTAATGTTTGTGGCTGTTTTTGCCCCATTATAGCAAATTTTTTTCATTGCAAAACCATGACACCATGTAATTATGTATAATGAAATGAAATGTTCACATAATGAAAGAGTATTAAATTAGAACAGTGCACAAGGGTTACACCGTGTGAACAACACAAAAAGAACAATAAAAAGTTTTATGTCAAATATCATAGAGATTTGAAATGGCATGAGAGTGAGTAAATGGTTCATCATTTTTGGGAGGAGGACATTGTCATAAGCATCTCCATCTCATAAGTAAAAGTGACTTTTATTCTGCACCACCAAAACAGGATCTCATGACACTACTCAGTCCAAAGGATTGCTCCACATCTACCAATTTTGATTTAATTATAACTTTGAATTTAAACACAGCATGTTTTTTATATTTTATATATATACTGTATATTACATACAATATTTATAACAGCATTTTAGCGCTGCGTTAATATTTAAAGCTCAAAGATGAGATGTGCCATTTTGGAGTCTGTATTCAATTAAATTGACGTGATTTTACATATATGGAATATATAATACTTATACATATATAAGTGAAGTTTTTAATTCAATGTTTCAAAAATAGAACATCAAAACACAGGTGAAATTATGTTGACAAAGCATAAATAAAGTATTTATGTCCAAATAAAACAACATACTTAACTATCTATGACATGGATATTTTGTTTTAGATTAAAAAAAAAGATCACCCTAATTTCTTTGGAAGCTTAATCATAAAATGTGCCATTAAAAAAGATATAATAATAAAAAATAAAAAATAGGAAAACCATGCGATTTGAAAAATAGCTTAAATTACATGTTTAAATTCATCTTTTTTATTTTTTATCATTTATCAAATGATTATTTTTGCCTGATTTTTTGATGGCATTTCAGTGGATATTTTCTTTAAATCATAGCCAATTATATATGTTAGTCATTATTATTATTATTTATTTATTTAGGGCGAAGCGGTGGAGCAGTGGGTAGCACAATCGCCTCACAGCAAGAAGGTCGCTGGTTCGAGCCTCGGCTTGGTCAGTTGGCATTTCTGTGTGGAGTTTGCATGTTCTCCCTGTGTTGGCGTGGGTTTCCTCCGGGTGCTCCGGTTTCCCCCACAAGTCCAAAGACATGCACTATAGGTGAATTGGGTAAGCTAAATTGTCCATAGTGTATGTGTGTGAATGAGTGTCTGTGAATGTTTCCCAGTGATGGGTTGCAGCTGGAAGGGCATCCGCTGCGTAAAACATATGCTGGATAAGTTGGCGGTTCATTCCGCTGTGGAGACCCCAGAATAATAAAGGGACTAAGCCGAAAAGAAAATGAATGAATGAATGAATGTTTTGATGTTCGAAAACCCATTTTAATTTTTGACTCATTAAAAATTGTAGCATAAAAATTTCATAAAAATTAGATAACAAAAAGCCATAAGATTACAAGACAATAAGAATATAACTAGAATATAAAATTACAAGACAATAAGAATATAACTAGAATATAAGATTACAAGACAATAAGAATATAACTAGAATATAAGATTGCAAGACGTTCTCAGTTTCAGATCCAAAATTCAAAACGCAAAAAAAATGTTTGCAATTCTAAAACAACATCATAAGTACGTTTATATGATTATATTTGTTAAAATGAATCACTTTCAAGTTTTCCTATGGCATCATGAGAGCTACTAAAGCCCAATGTGGCCTCAAGACTTCTTCTTGAAACCTTTGTTCAAGAGTGAAGTCATGATTCATTCTCATTCTCTCCGCAAAAACTTCACTGCGGATATGCAAAAGCACCAGGGAATAACACTGACACAAGACGATACGAAACTTTTGCTCTCTTTGCATGCGGTTTTGAGGAGAAAATTAAGAGTTGCTCGCACAACCGAATACATGTGTCAAGCATTTCGAAGGAGTCTGTCTAAAGAGGAGGTGCTTTTGAGGATACACAGACTCTAATGAAAGCTGGCTCATCACTTCCATGACTGAACCAGACTAGTACGGAGTCCCAAATTCGCCTACGCATACTACACCCTAAAAGCATGTTGTTTTTGTAAAGAAAAAATACATATGTTTGAGTGTGTAACTGAAGAGTAGGCAAGCTTTGGGCCATGCTACCTTATCATTAATGGACCATTCTGTTACATTTAGTTGTCAATATTATTGACACATCCTCCACATTTATTTTATAATGAATGAGATAAAGCTGCACATCACAGTAACAATGTAATATTGTTTTCATTAAAATGTCCAAAAACCACTAGAAATGTTGCTTTTATTTTTTTATTTTGACTTGTGTACTTACATTATCCCAAATGTTTAAAAGAATGGTCAAATCCAGCAAAAATAAGCAATGTAAAAAAATAACTTTAATGTGTACATAAATATTTTCCTAGTACTGGATTGCGGCTGGAAGGGCATCCACTGCGTAAAACATATGCCAGAGTAGTTGGTGGTTCATTCCGCTGTGGTGACCTCTGATAAATCAGGGACTAAGCCGAAGGAAAATGAATGAATGAATGTACATAAATAGTCAACTTTAATATACTTCAGTGCTGCCCACACATAGACTTTACTTGAGCGGGCCGCCAAGGTATATTAATGGCCGCCCAAGCATTGATGACATTTTATTTTTTACCATTATTATCATTCTTTTAGACTTTTTTGTATCCGCACAAGACATCAAAACATCCGTAAACGATTAACAAGTGTAAAATCTTCTCTCACTTTAAACGTTTCGTACCGCTGTTTCTGTGTGTGCGAGAACCGTCAACACTCCCACAGACAGTCTCACGTGTTCTGCATCGACCCACAGAGGCGCGCCTTTTTTGGGACTTAACAATGCATCCGGCTGGGGTTTTTAAATCCACTAAAATGTCCGGGATTTGGTTTCGCTTTCTAAAGCTGCCGTTAATTGTATGCGTTTTTGCATCACCTTTTTATTTAAGCCTACTTTTTCTCTTGGCTTCACAGCTGAAAGCGAGCGCACAGCCACGAGAGTGAGCAAGAGAAACATTAAATAATACATTCTTTAATATAAATGACTCAGAAAAACTTTACAATATACTCGGAGAGGATGAAATGCCATCTAAACTGGCTGCAAAATATATGTACACCATTAGAAATGGTTAATCAGACATAACCCAAGATTCTGTCTGTTTTTATTACTTTTTTCTGTCATTTATTTCTTATTTGCTGCATATTTTATTAATTTGATGATGTTAATATATTACACGTTTTATACATGTACTAAAGTGCTTTGGCAATACTGTACAAAATGTCATGTCAATAAAGTAACCTGAACTTGAACTTGAGAGAGAAAGAGAGCAGCTTTTACCAGTGGGTTCACATGGCTCCTGAATAGCATCAACGTAAGAGAAATAGTGAATAAAAATAAATAAATTTGTTTGTCGCATATAGTTATCCATTTATGTGGGTAAAATGTGTGTTTCAATCCGGCTACCACTGCAAGTATAATTCAAACCTGTGGGAAGCACTGTACTTTAATAATACGTCTCGCTTACTCTGCTTCATACTACCATGATAATGCTACTGTGCAATAAGCTTTTGGTTGAAAAATTAGTTATTGATTTTTGGGGATATTTTGAAACTTTATGACATGGATGTGAAAATTGAGGTAATTTTGCTGTTTTTCTGTAATTTGCAGATTTCTAGTGTCCTTACTGACTGGAGAACAAAATGTTTAAAGTGGTTTTTCTATTTGAATAAGGCCCCGATAGCAACTGGTTTCATTTAATAGTTTTCTAATGGTCGTGAGCATTTTCCGCGCTGCTTATGCTCGCCTCGTGTTTTAACAGCATGCTGCGCTTCGCATTTTTGCCGTTGCGCTCTATGCCTCTGCAGTTAAAAAAAGTCAACTTTGTGCGCAAAAATGTAACGCGCTTCAGTAACAAGTACAGTGATACAGTGGTTGCCTAGTAAGAAAAAGGTGCAGTGCATTGCTCTTTTTTAAGTGCTGAATACTGCTGAATACAACATGATTTCTGCAGGAGTCTTGTAGGATGTAATGAAGACCACAACTCCCATGATTCCACACTTAGTCACAGCATCATCGTATGCATTTGTTTATTGTGAATATGCACCCTCTAGTGGAAATTACATACTGTGCCTTTAAATGTGCACTAAGCATGTAAATGTTCTTTTAACATAGACCGACATCTAAAAAACGCAGTGCTCATGTACGCATGGGCGTTCACATATCACGTCTAAAACCACATGTAAAGCATGAGGCGCGTCGCTTCCTTCACCATTTCTTCACCGTTTTTCTCAGAGGATGACAATCTGACAAAACATTGCTGCAGCTCTGATACAAGTAGTATTTATGGACAAAACTAAAAATCACGGCAGTGTTTGGGAGTTCTGTGTTTGTCTGAGGTAATTAGTCTAACGAAATGTGTATATTCCATACAAAGTATGAAGCTGATTGGTCAGTTTTTGTCACGTGACTCGCGGTGCGCTCGCAGCATTATGAAAAGTTGAGATGTTTTTAACTAGGAGCCCCTGGAATACGTGAGCGCTCCTAATATGCACATATTCAGAATAAACCACGATGGTATCCGGACACAGCCACTGAGCGAAAGTAGACAGAAACTTGCAACGTTCCCACCTCTGAGTTCTTCTGATTGGTCCACTGCTTTGGAACTGACATTGATGAGCAACACTGCGTGTAAAAGTTGAAGTTCTTTTAACGTCACACAATGTCTAACAAAGGCACACACGTCTGTCAAGCATGTGTTTACATTGAAAAACTATTTAAAAAGTAGCGATTTGGAAAGGAAAAAAGCATTCTGTGTGAACCGCCCCATTAAGACATTTGTTAAAATAAATTTCCACAATTGTTGAGTTCCTGATATTACCGTTGATCACTGCACCACAACTCCTATGATTCCACACTCAAACTATGCCTTTGTTTGTTGTGAATATGTGCCCTCTAGTGGCAAAAATGACATACTGTGCCTTTAAAGGTGCATTTTAAGCAATATTTGAAAAACACCAATCAGTAGTAAAAGGCATGTCTAGTAGTAACTATGGCAGAGATATCAAAAAGGGGCAAGGTCTTGTTGAGATATGGGTGGGTTGTTTTGGTGCTTTCAAATACCAACATCAAGTTATCCAACAAACGCGACTTTGCTTCTTAAAATGAAAGACGCAAAGGTTTGATTCCCATGATTCCACACTCAGTCACGGTGGCGCAGTGGGTAGCACGTTCGCCTCACAGCAAGAAGGTCGCTGGTTCGAGCCTCATCTGGGTCAGTTGGCGTTTCTGTGTGGAGTTTGCATGTTCTCCCCGTGTTGGCGTGGGTTTCCTCTGGGTGCTCCGGTTTCCCCCACAAATCCAAAGACATGCGGTACAGGTGAATTGGGTAAGCTAAAATTGTCCGTAGTGTATGAGTGTGAATGGGTGTGTATGGATGTTACCCCGAGATGGGTTGCAGCTGGAAGGGCATCCGCTGCGTAAAACATATGCTGGATAAGTTGGCGGTTCATTCCGCTGTGGCGACCCCAGATTAATAAAGGGAGTAAGCCGAAATGAGAATGAATGAAGTTACATCAAGTAAATTCACATCAAGAAAAATTTACATCAAGTATTCAACAAGTGCACCTTTAGGGCTCATTCACACCAAACGCAAAACCCTTTCCGGATAGTACATTTAAACAGAAACTTGCAACTGTTGTCCCGCCTCTGAGTTCTTCTGACTGGTCCACTGCTTCAGAACTCACGTTAATGAGCAGTGCTGGGTGTAAAAGTTCGTTTAACTTTACATGACGTCTAAAAAACGTGGCGCTCATGGTACTTTACACACATCCGTCAAGCATGTGTTTACATTGAAAAACAATAGAAAGGAAGCATATTGGAAAGGAAAAATGCATTCTGTGTGAACCACCATTTAATCTACCATTTACACGTCTGCTTGTTGCACACACAAGTGACGATTCTCTGTAAACCAATGGAGTTCAGCAGCGAGTCAAGGTCTTTACTTTTTGTGGAAAACCACCATTTCCTATTTATCTGAAATCTAAGGTTTACACACACTTGAGACAAGGACATCTGCTTTTTGATATATATGTATATCGATATATCTCAACAACTTAGTCTTGGTGAAAACATACAGAGCTTGACAGCATGGCTGGTGCTAATCATTTTGAGGCTCTATACACAAACAGACACGTCCAACAAAGCCAACGACTTCTTCAACAGACATGAGGAATAACAAACACTGGCCAACTGCTAAAATACTTCAAATCGTCCTTGGACACCCGGATGTCAAACACACACATATGAAAAGAATACACCGCAAATACCATTAATCAAATAATGTTAGATATTATATGTCAGACGGAATATATAATTAATTAAACACCAATACATTTCTAAATATATTCACAAACACACACACGCATGCGCACACACACACACACACACACACACACACACACACCATATATAGCCTTCCTGTTAAATTTGTATTCTTTTTCAGTGATGTTTAACAGAGCAAGAACGATTTTACAG
This sequence comes from Danio choprae, assembly GCA_903798125.1. NCBI lineage: Eukaryota > Metazoa > Chordata > Actinopteri > Cypriniformes > Danionidae > Danio > Danio choprae. The sequence goes on along the minus strand of CAIGQW010053631.1, from coordinate 25,960,853 downwards.
TATTTCCTATAATATTTTTTTCTTCTGAAGAAAGTCTTATTTCTTTTTTCTTCCTTTAGTTCATTCATTCATTCATTCATTCATTTTCTTTTCGGGTTAGTCCCTTTATTAATCTGGGGTCGCCACAGCGGAATGAACCACCTTTCTTTAGTTAGTATTTTAAATTTAAGTAATTTAAATATAAATTACAAATTCAATATTATTAGCAGGCATCACGGTGGCGCAGTGGGCATTTCTGTGTGGAGTTTGCATGTTCTCCCCGTGTTGGCGTGGGTTTTCTCAGAGTGCTTCGGTTTCCCCCACAATCCAAAGACATGCGGTATAGGTGAATTGGGTAGGCTAAATTGTCCGTAGTGTATGTGTGTGAATGAGTGTGTGTGGATGTTTCCCAGTGATGGGTTGCAGCTGGAAGGGCATCCGCTGCGTAAAACATATGCTGGATAAGTTGGCAGTTCATTCCGCTGTGGCGACCCCAGATTAATAAAGGGACTAAGCCGAAATGAAAATGAATGAATGAATGAATAATTTTGTCTTTAGGGCGGTGCGGTGGCGCAGTGGGTAGCTCTGTCGCCTCACAGCAAGATAAACACCTCATAAACACCTCATAAACATGAATAAAGGCATAACGAATGCATTACATTTGATTTTTCTCTCATTCAAACAGAGGACCCAGCAAAACTGTCAAAGCGAAACTGCATTCAGTCAAGTGCAAACGCTGCCAAGTGCATAAACACGTCAAGTGACTATTATAACTTGGATTTCAAAAACCAACTGATGAGACCAAAGTCTAATGAAAGGCGCAGACACATGCCATGTTTGGCTAAGATCCTCATCCGGTCACAGCCACGACCCGTGCCAAACTAACTAAACACACACACACACGCACACGCACACGCACACACACACACACACACACACACACACACACACCGCCTCATGTGGATCATATAAGACCATATTGCAGACCAGTCCGGGTCAAAAAAATAAAACAAAAAAGAAATTTAAGGAGCTGCCTATAGGTAAACAGAATTTTAAGGGATTAAAAGTGCACTAGATCAGTGGTGTTCTTGTTCAAGCTAAAATGTATAAGAGGACGGGCCTTCTTTTAATGCACCTAAATTATCCATTAACTGCATATTGTTTCCTTATATTGTTTTGAGAAACTTCTTAATCTTTTTAGCAAAATGTTTAATATGTGCTTTATCATTGTTGTGGGCAACACGGTGGCTCAGTGGTTAGCACTGTTGCGTCAAAGGAAGAAGGACGCTGGTTTGAGTCCCGGCTGAGTCAGTTGGAATTTCTGTGTGGAGTTGGCTTCCTCCGGGTGCTCAGGTTTCCCCCACAGTCCAAAGATACGGTATAGGTAAATTGAATAAACTAAATTGGCTGTAGTGTGTATGTATGAATGAGTGTTTCCCAGTACTGGGTTCCAGCTGGAAGGGCATCCGTTGTGTAAAACATATGCTGGATAAGTTGGCGGTTCATTCCACTGTGGCGACCCCTGATGAATAAAGGAACTAAGCCAAAGGAAAATGAATGAATGAATGAATGAATGAATGATTCAATTATTAATGATTTCTGTACTATTAAAACAACTGAATAATATAAAACAGAAAACAGAAAATAATTACTAAAATTCTATTTACCTGTATAGATGTATTACATTAATATTATAGTATATTATATTAATCTTATACTATATTTTTAAGCATTATTTAAAATTATGTTAAAATCATTTACACACCCTTTACTTGTTGCAAACCCTTTTAGAAAGAAGATATGTTGAAAAATGTTAAAAACCTGTAATCATTGACTTGATTTTTTTTCCTACTACGGAAGTCAACGGTTAATGGTTTTCAGCTTTCTTCAAAATGTCTTATTTTGCATTAAACAGAAATAAAATGTTCTCATAAAGGTTTACAACATCTTGACGTCGAGTAAATAGTTCATCCAAAAATGAAATTTAGACACTATCTCTTTAAATCCTACAGACCTACAGTATGAGACACCATTTTATTAAGATACCGCCTTAGAAGACAGTCACCCATGTACACTGTAAAACATTATCCGTAAATTAGCAGTTTTCCATATTTTGTGATTCATGCAACAATAATCCAGCTGTTCACACACAGACATAGCTGCAGCTCATCTCACTGATTACATGGACTATATATACACCTCACTTTCACATTCACAGGGCTGAGTCTTGTTTCTTCTATGAACATTATGAAGTGCTTTTCTCTGTTTGTTTTTGCCATGTTGATTCTTGTCTAGTTCACCGTTTTGATTCTCTGCTGCCTAGCCTGACCTTTCACCTGTATTTTGACTACGTTTATTGGATTACCCTTATGCTCCTGTTTTTGACCTTTGCCTGTACGACCTGTCCTTTAATAAACGGCATGTGGATCCGCACATGTGTTGTCAGCGTCCGGTTCGTAACACCTTCATCTTTCTTCCAACAACTTTTACTCTTGCAAAGTTGAAAAAAGTGACTTGTATTAATATTGTTAATAGTTTAAAGTGATATATTGTCTGGGTTGGTGTTGTATATTACGCTACATAAACCTTCTAATAAACTGCAAGCATATTTTCTGTGATTTTACAGACTTATTACTAATATTTCTAACACATTATATAATTTTAAACTACTAAATGTCAATAAAAGTCACTTTGTTAAACTGTAGAGTTGAATTTTCAACATCAAAACTGGACAGAGCAGAGATCAACATCCCATAATGCAATTAACAACGATAAATTAAACTCTTGTTTTAATTAACAGATTTTTTTTTTACAGTGTAGGCTATAGAAAACTCACTAGGTCTTAAAACAGAGCCCAGAGGTATTCCCCAGATCTGTAGTTTATCAAAGCATCAGTTGTACATCTACTTAAGAATGCCACGGTTTCTCACAAGCTCACAACAGGCTGGACTGATTTATCAGGGTCTCTCTTTGCCAAGGAGGGCTCCGAGCACAGATGGGACATGTCCCGGGATAGATTATTTGTACACTCTTGCTATTTAGCAGTCTGAGAAAAGGGTCTTAATAACTAATCGCAGCGCAAGCCAAGAGGCACGTCAGAAATCTGGCTGATGCAGAGCAGATGAAGATAAGATAAAACAGGCTGAAAGAGAAAGTGAGAGAGATGGGCTCTCGTGCTCTCAGACGGGACAAAGGTGAACATCTGTCGGGAGAAACATGTGTAACACTAGCCGGATACTTACAAATGGTGTCCGCTCATCCTATGGTGGGAAATTCAAGACACACCAGCATTTGGGTGACTGATAGTTGGCTTTAAAATGATCTCCAATTGTCATTAGTGCATAAAAAATGGTTAAAGAAAGGGATGATTGCACGATTAAAATCAACCCTATGAGGATTTCGAGGAAAACACAAAGACTTAATACACAAATACACTCCATTGAACATGCATATTATATATAGCTGAAGTCAAAACTTTTTCAAATATTTCCCAAAAGATGTATAACAGAGCAAGGCATTTTTCACAGTATTTCCTATAATATTTTTTCTTCTGGAGAAAGTCTTATTTGTTTTATTTCGGCTAGAATAGAAGCAGTTTTACATTTTTTTTAAGGTAAATGTTATTAGCCCCCTTAAGTAATATTTGTTTTTGATTGTCTACAGAACAAACCACTGTTAAACAATGACTTGCCTAATCTCGTGTAGCCTTACTATGGACTATCAATTAAGCATATACATTATAATTAAAGAAAGCATTCATTCATTCATTCATTTTCCTTCGCCCCAGTGTAATGAACCACCAACTATTCCATCATATGTTTTACGCAGCGGATGCCCTTCCAGCCGCAACCCAATACTGGGAAACACCTATAAACTCTCGCATTCACACACACTAATACACTACGGCCAATTTAGTTCATCTAGACCGCCTATAGCACGTCTTTGGACTGTAGGGGAAACCGGAACACTCAGAGGAAGCCCACGCCAACATGCAAACTGGCCCAGCCGAGACTCGAACCAACAACCTTCTTGCTGTGAGGCGACAATGCTAACCACTAAGAGAATTAGAGGAGCACTCTGCTTTTTTTTTTTTTTTTTTTAAATAGTCTCATAATCCTTTTTGATTTTATCTTATCAAACATGATCCCCGTCTCACACTGTAAAATCTTTCAAATGAAGTTTCTTGTCAAAAAGATCAGTATACTGTTTTTGAAACTTCCGACAAAAACACAAATGTTAATACTATTTTGTGCATGAACCCAGTATTATGGCTTAAAAAGATAATTATGTGGTCCAAGTTGGTTTATATTGTTGATTAGATGCACTGTTTACATGATGGAGACTGTTTTACCCAAATTTTCAAATAGTTTGACCACCTTAAGCTGTTTCTTTCTGCTGTCTAGAACAGAGGAAATAAATATGTTCCTTTAAGTAAGCTTTGATCATGAGGCTAGAGCTGTTAGCTGTAAAGAAGGTAAAAGAGTGACTGAAGTAAAAATAAACGCCAGGATGAGAGATTCATTTGTTCTGATTAAAAAGCTTTCCACCGAGTGTGAAAAAGCAGTGGTGGAGGAAAGAGTGAGAGGAAATGTGTTATAGAAGTAGATCAATAGAAAGAGCAAACATACACGAACAAACAAATGGATTAATAACATCCCTGCTATATTCGGCTTGAGTGTGTCTGAGGATAAATTTATTGAACTTCTCGAATTGAGTTAGATTTAAGGGATGTCAGGAAATTTACCAGGTGCACAACTTTCATAGCAGCTTTCTGATCTGAAATATGTGAAGATGGAAAAACTTTCATTCATTCATTCATTCATTTTCTTTTTGGCTTAGTCCCTTTATTAATCTGGGGTCGCCACAGCGGAATGAACCACCAACTTATCCAGCATATGTTTTACACAGCGGACGCCCTTCCAGCTGCAACTCATCACTGGGAAACATCCACACACACTCATTCACACACACATACACTATGGACAATTTAGCCTATCCAATTCACCTAAAGCGCATGTCTTTGGACTGTGGGGGAAACCGGAGCACCCGGAGGAAACCCACGCAAACACGGGGAGAACATGCAAACTTCACACAGAAATGCCAACTGACCCGGCCGAGGCTCGAACCAGCGACCTTTTTGCTGTGAGGCGATTGTGCTACCTACTGCGCCACCGTGCAGCCATGGAAAAACTTATTCTGGAGAAAAAGAAAAAGAAAAAAAAATGTACTCTATTTAAGTACATAGTTCACCCAAAAATCTAAATTCTCTCATTGTTTATTCACCCTCCATTTGTTCCAAACCCATTTGAGTTTCTTTATTGTGTTCAATACAAGGGAACATATGTTGAGGAATGCTCGAAAGAGCAGACATTGACTTTAAGGGTATGTTTTGTTCGACTAGCAATTAGTTGACTTTACTTTTTTTTTTATGTGTAAACCCATTGCTTTTAAAGTGATTAGTTACTTGAATTGAGTAAATCTGCTTCTGTAAAATGATTACTCGACTTTATTATTTTTTTTGTGTAAACCTGTTGCTTTTAAAATTATTAGTTGACTTTACTTTAAATAAAGTGAGTAAACCTGTTGCTTTTAAAGCGATTAGTTGACTTTACTTTAAAAGTGAGTAAACCTGTTGCTTTTAAAGCGATTAGTTGCCTTTACTTTAAATAAAGTGAGTAAACCTGTTGCTTTTAAAGCGATTAGTTGACTTTATTTTAAATAAAGTGAGTAAACCTGTTGCTTTTAAAATTATTAGTTGACTTTACTTTAAATAAAGTGAGTAAACCTGTTGATTTTAAAGCGATTAGTTGACTTTACTTTAAATAGAGTGAGTAAACCTGTTGATTTTAAAGCGATTAGTTGACTTTACTTTAAAAGTGAGTAAACCTGTTCCTTTTAAAGCGATTAGTTGAGTTTGCTTTAAATAAAGTGAGTAAACCTGTTGCTTTTAAATCGATTAGTTGAGTTTACTTTAAATAAAGTGAGTAAACCTGTTGCTTTTAAAGTGATTAGTTGCCTTTACTTTAAATAAAGTGAGTAAACCTGTTGCTTTTAAAGCGATTAGTTGCCTTTACTTTAAATAAAGTGAGTAAACCTGTTGCTTTTAAAGCGATTAGTTGACTTTACTGTAAATAAAGTGAGTAAACCTGTTGCTTTTAAAATTATTAGTTGACTTTACTTTGAATAAAGTGAGTAAACCTGTTGATTTTAAAGCGATTAGTTGACTTTACTTTAAATAAAGTGAGTAAACCTGTTGATTTTAAAATTATTAGTTGACTTTACTTTGAATAAAGTGAGTAAACCTGTTGATTTTAAAGCGATTAGTTGACTTTACTTTAAATAGAGTGAGTAAACCTGTTGATTTTAAAGCGATTAGTTGAGTTTACTTTAAATAAAGTGAGTAAACCTGTTGCTTTTAAATCGATTAGTTGAGTTTACTTTAAAAGTGAGTAAACCTGTTGCTTTTAAAATTATTAGTTGACTTTACTTTGAATAAAGTGAGTAAACCTGTTCCTTTTAAAGCGATTAGTTGACTTTACTTTAAAATCAACAGGTTTACTCA
>CAIGQW010053631.1:25931071-25941218 GCA_903798125.1 Danio choprae | reverse complement strand
TGTGTGTGTGTGTGTGTGTGTGTGTGTGTGTTTGTGTGCATGTGTGGAGTAGTAGTAGTAGAAGCAGGTGTACACACAGCTCTCCAAAAACAGCCGGTCTCAAACAAAGGCAGAGATGGTCAGTTCCCAGGAAAGGGTAACGTGGCGTAAAATCTATGCACAGCCTTCCTTTGTTGTGATTCAGCCCTAATCCATCTGAGCTCCCGGTAATAAAAGTTAGCGACTGGTGGTTGTGAGCAAACAGGCCACTCAGATCAGCTGGAGAAAACCAGTCCTGAAGATTAATCTCCACTATTGGGTATGTTCATCTAGGGGCTGCACAATATACGGCTAAAATGATTCATTAACTATTAATTTATATGGCCAACATTCTTTTATACACTGTAAAAAAAATCTGGTAATTTCCACATGTTGTGATTTCACAAGTGTTTTCAGTTTATTTACGGTTGTGAATTGCATTATGGCATATTGATCTCTGCTCTGTCGAGTTTTGATGTTGAAAATTCAACTCTACAGTTTAACAAAGTGACTTTTATTGACATTTTAGTAGTTTTAAATAATATAATGTATGAGAAATAATACAGGACAGAGAAATGAGTCTGTATAATAACAGAAAATATACTGGCTGTTTATTTCAAGGTTTTTGTAGCATAAATATACAACACCAACCCAGACAATATAGGCTAATATTTTAAACTATTAAAAATGTTCATAAAAGTCACTTTTTCCAACTTTTCAAGGTTTAAAGTTGTTGGAAGAAAGATAAGGGTCCCATAATGCCATTCAAAAGCATAAATAAATAAGGGAAAAATAAAAACATGAATCACAAAATACCAAAAACTGCTAATTTACGAATATTTTACATTGTATAATTTTTTTATTCGTCTTAATAGTTCGCCTATCAGAATACAGTCCCTTAAAGGTCCCCTTGAAATTAAAAAGTTTTTTAGATGTTAGTATCAGTATGTTAGTTTTAAGGATATCTACACTACCTGGCAAAAGTTTTAGGAACAACAAATAATAACTTCTAGTTGATCATTTGGTATCAGAAGTGGCTTATAAAGGCCTCTAGATTACGCTTATTTTACCTAAATAAATTATGATCATGCCTTGATTTATAGTTATTTAATTCAGGCAGTAAGGATCTTACTTTGCTTAGACAAAAGTCTTGTCACTTAACAGAAATAATGTACAGTACAGAATATAAAATCATGGTGCAGTGGAAACAGAATTAATATTGTGTATGACTCCCATGAGCTTGGAGGTCTGCATCCATACATCTCAGAATCAGAATCAGAATCAGAAAGAGCTTTATTGCCAGGTATGTTCACACATACGAGGAATTTGCTTTCGTGACAGAAGCTTCTACAGTGCAACAGAATTACAGAGACAGGACAAAAAACAGATAATAAATATATTTTAAAAACAGAAGTAAGAAGTGAATGCAGATATGCAGGTTGACAAGTGTATGTACAGGTATATTACTATATACAGCATTATATGTGCAGCTATTATGTGCAAACTGGCATGGAAGTATGTTTTAAATAAGTGTATGTGTGTATAAAGTGTATAGCAAGTAGTGACGTTGTCACAATACTATCATAAAGTGTTCATAAGATGGATTGCCTGAGGGAAGAAACTGTTTCTGTGTCGGGCTGTTCTGGTGCACAGTGCTCTGTAGCGTCGACCAGAAGGTAAAAGTTCAAAGAGGCAGTGTGCTGGGTGTGAGGGGTCCAGAGTGATTTTGGCAGCCCTTCTGCTCGCTCTGGATAAGTACAGTTCTTGGAGAGTAGGGAGGGTTGTACCAGTGATTCGCTCAGCAGTCCGAACTATTCGACGTAGTCTTCGGAGGTCTGATTGGGTAGCTGAGCTAAACCAGACAGTTATTGAAGTGCAGAGGACTGATTCAATGATGGAAGTGTAGAACTGTTTCAGCAGCTCCTCTGGAAGGTTGAACTTCCTCAGCTGACGAAGGAAGTACAGCCTTTGTTGAGCTTTTTTGACAATGGAGTCAATGTGAGTGTCCCACTTCAGGTCCTGAGAGATGGTGGTGCCCAGGAACCTGAATGACTCCACTGCTGCCACAATGCTGTCCATGATGCTCAGTGGGGGGAGAGCAGGGGGGTTTCTCCTGAAGTCCACTATCATCTCCACTGTTTTGAGCGTGTTCAGCTCCAGGTTGTTGTGACTGCACCAGACAGCCAGCTCCTTAACCTCCTGTCTGTAAGCAGACTCATTACCGTCCTGAATGAGGCCGATAAGTGTGGTGTCGTCTGCAAACTTCAGGAGCTTGACAGAGGGGTCCTTTGAAGTGCAGTCATTCGTGTACAGGGAGAAGAGCAGAGGGGAGAGGACACACCCCTGGGGGGCGCCAGTGCTGATTGTGCGGATACTGGATGAGAATTTGCCCAGCTTTACCAGCTGCTGCCTGTCCGTTAGGAAGCTGTTGATCCACTGACAGACAGAAGTGGGCACGGAGAGCTGAGTTAATTTGGGCAGGAGAAGTTTTGGGACGATAGTGTTAAAAGCCGAGCTGAAGTCAACAAACAAGATCCTCACATAGGTCCCTGGTCTGTCTAGGTGTTGCAGAACATAATGCAGTCCCATATTGACTGCATCATCCACAGACCTGTTTGCTCTGTAGGCAAACTGAAGAGAATCCAGTGAGGGTTTAGTGATGTTCTTCAGGTGGGCCAGCACCAGTTTTTCAAAAGACTTCATGACCACAGATGTTAGCGCCACCGGTCTGTAGTCATTTAGTCCTGTAAGTTTTGGTTTCTTTGGAATGGGTATGATGGTGGAACGTTTGAAGCAGGAGGGCACTTCACACAGCTCCAGTGATCTGTTGAAGATCAGGGTGAAGATGGGGGCCAGTTGGTCAGCACAGGATTTTAGACAGGCTGGTGTTACAAGATCTGGGCCTGGTGCTTTTTTCCTCTTCTGTTTCCGGAAAACCTGGCGCACATCATCTTCACTAAACTGAAGTGCAGGTGTGGGGGAGATGGGGGGTGGATGAGGTGTTGATGGTGGTGTGAAGAGCAGTTCAGAGTGGGTGTGGGGTGTTTTCTCTGCAATGACTCAAATAACTTATTAATAAAGTCATCTGGAATGTCAAAGAAAGCGTTCTTGCAGGACTCCCAGAGTTCATCAAGATTCTTTGGATTCATCTTCAATGCCTCCTCCTCCATCTTACCCCAGACATGCTCAATAATGTTCATGTCTGGTGACTGGGCTGGCCAATCCTGGAGCACCTTGACCTTCTTTGCTTTCAGGAACTTTGATGTGGAGGCTGAAGTATGAGATGGAGCACTATCCTGCTGAATAATTTGCCCTCTCCTCTGGTTTGTAATGTAATGGGCAGCACAAATGTCTTGATACCTCAGGCTGTTGATGTTGCCATCCAATCTGCAGATCTCTCGCACGCCGCCATATTGAATGTAACCCCAAACCATGATTTTTCCCTCACCAAAGTTGACTGATTTAACTTGAATGCGGGTTCCAATAGGTCTTCTGCAGTACTTGTGATGATTGGGATGCACTTCAACAGATGATTCATTGAAAAAAATCTACCTTCTGCTAGAAGTCAAGTTATTATTTGTTGCTCTTACAATTATGATCAATGACAAGACTTTTGTCAGGTAGTGTATAAGCTTGTGTGCTCCAAAGCAGTGACAAAATACGCATTTATAAGGCATAAACCTGATATAAACTCACAAAGCTTGCAGTTCAACAATGTTTTTCACGTCACCTCAAAAACTTCAGTTTCTCATCAAATCTTGACCAATCAAATGCTCTCTAGTATCTGACATGCCCCGCCCCCAACAAGACGCCTCACATTTGCTTTAATTTGATGCACTTGAGCTCAGCCACTCTCACTGGCAGAGCAGTGATGAAACAAAACCCTATTGGCTGTTTTTTTTAAAGGGGAGGAGCTACTGAATGACCCGCCCTCTTTTTGTTTCAGTTGAGATTATGTCACATTTTGCATAAAAATACTTAATGGGACCTTTAAATAGACCTAAGAATTTAGTCAGTTAATCAAGCATAAAACAAAATCTTGAAAAGCCACAGTATATTAAACACAAAAGCAGATATTTTGAAGAAAGCTGAAAGCCTGTAACCATCGACTTTCATCATAGGAAACAAACAAACACTCTGGAAGTCAATGGTTACATGTTTACAACATTTTTCAAAACATCTCATTTTGTGTTCAACAGAAAAAAGAAACTCAAAGGTTTGAACCAATTAAATGGTCAGTAAATGATGACAGAAATTAAAATTTTTCAGTGAACTATCCCTTTAACTAAAAGATGAACTTAAAAACTTAAGCCTCCCCAAAAAAATGGTTATGTGTAAAAACATTCACTCATTCATTTTCATTCGGCTTAGTCCCTTTGTTCATCAGGAGTCACCACAGTGGAATGAACCACCAACTTATCCAGCATGTTTTACACAGCGGATGCCCTTCCAGCCACAACCCAGTACTGGGAAACATCCATACACACTCATTCACACATATACATATGGCCAATTTAGTTTATTCAATTCACCTATAGTACATGTCTTTGGACTGTGGGGGAAACCGGAGCACCGGGAGAAAACTCACGCTAACACGGGGAGAACATGCAAACTCCACACAGAAACGCCAACTGGCGCAGCCGGAACTCGAACCAGTGACCTTCTTGCTGTGAGGCGACAGTGCTAACCACTGAGCCACTGTGTCGCCCTGTGTAAAAACAGCCATGGTTCAATTTGCAATGTATAGAAAAATTACCAGCACAGTTTCTATCTATGAATTATGTATGTTTTATCTTCCAGTATTCCCATGTATTTATGATTTCATAAAGGGAACACATCATTCATACTAAACCAAACACAGAAACTAATATGATATGACATGAACCACCTACACTGAAAATATTTTTCTCATTACATCTTAAACCCATACAAGTGTGAACCAATTAATGGTCAGTTAATGATGACAGAATTTTCAGTTTTGGGTGAACTATCCCTTTAACTAAAAGATTAACTTGAAAACTTAAGAAATATTATGTGTAAAAATAGCCATGGTCCAATTTGGTTATATATGTATTATGTTATACACAATACACACAAAAAAAATTGATTGCTGCTCGTTCACACCACTTATTTAAAATGAGCTGAAACAACACAATTCTTGAGATTTTAGGGGGGGACAACTTAATTGTTTTAAGTTCAATTCACTAAAATATGTTCAATTAACTTAATTTGTGTTAGGGAAACATGAATGAATTGTGTGGAACCCTGCATTGTTTTTACAGTGTATGTCATCTTTTAATCTTCCAGCATAATCCCAGGTATTTATGTTTACATACAGGGAACACATCATTCATACTAAACCAAACACAGAAAACTAATATGATATGATATGATATGCGCCCATACACTGAAAATAATTTTCTCATTACATCTTTTGAAAAGAAGACTAAGTTCCCCGCTGTCTCCTCTTCTCCACACACTATCTGTCCTTCTGCCGTCCTCTCTCACACACACACACACACACACACACACACACACACACACACACACACAGTCAGCAAAGGATGGATCAAGACGTCTTCTGGCCTCATCTGATTTAACAGGTAATTGCTTTTGCCAAACTGAACTGTTTCTTCTGTGCTCTCTTTGTTCGTTTTGTTTGCGAGAGCTTAATTTAGACCAGCGTTTCATGCAAAGTCCTAATAGAGACACAACATCTGATCTCCCCAGCATGTTAAGAATGCCTTAAAGAAGCCTCTGTTTGAGTAAAACCTTGTTGAACCTCTGTTCCGCAACCCAAGAGACGACCCTGGCATCGTCTGTCCTTTTGTTATCTGTTCCTGTTTCTCTGTTCTCTTGTTTCAGTGGAATTCCTCGCAGAGCCATAAATTCGGAGTAGCAATAAATTCTGCACAGTAAACCGATGTCCCGAACTCAGAGTTTGAGCAGACACTGCATGCTATAATGCGTTATTGTTAAGTTAATGCTTCCTTTTGTAGATTTACACTTTAAATGCCTTACCCTGGCGACACGGTGGCTCAGTGCGTAGCACTGTCGCCTCACAGCAAGAAGGTCATTGGTTCGAGTCCTGGCTGGGTCAGTTGGCATTTCCGTGTGGAGTTTGCATGTTCTCCCCGTGTTGGCGTGGGTTTCCTCCGGGTGCTCCAGTTTCCCCCACAGTCCAAAGACATGTGGTACAGGTGAATTGGATGAACTAAATTGGCCGTATGTATGTGTGTGAATGAGTGTGTATGGATGTTTCCCAGTACTGGGTTGCGGCTGGAAGGGCATCCGCTGCATAAAACATATGCTGGAATAGGGACTAAGGGACACATACACACTCACATTCATACACTATGGCCAATTTAGCTTATTCAATTCACCTATACCGCATGTCTTTGGACTGTGGGGGAAAACGGAGCACCCGGAGGAAACCCACGCCAACAAGGGGAGAACATGCAAACTCCACACAGAAATGCCAAGTGCCCCAGCAGGGACTCGAACCAGCGACCTTCTTGCTGTGAGGTGACAGTGCTAACCACTTAGCCACTATGCTGCCGTATATACATGCATGCATATTTTAATAACTAATTTCTTTTAGCTTTGCCATGATGACAGCACATAATATTTTACTAGATATATTTCAAGACACTAGTACTCAGCTTAAAGTGACATTTAAAGGCTTAATTAGGTTAAGTAGGCAATTTAGGACTTATTATGCAAAAATAACTTTAATAAGGGGTTTAAGCACAGTTGTGTGGCATCAGTATGTGAATATAGCCATACTAATGGTAAAAATTAATTATAATCCTATAATCATACTTGATAAAAGCAGTCTGCAGAAACACTTTGATTGACATTCTCCCTTTGTACGTGTCATCAGAGGGAGAAAGCCCCGCCCATTAGTGACGATCTCTCCCTCATTAGCATAGGATGTTAGTCTTGTTTTTGAATCTGACACTATGCTTACACATAGGCATTTGTAGTTCCGCCCTCTTCTGAAAAGATCTCATTTGAATTTAAAGCGACAGTCACCAAAACGGCACAATTAGCATCAAAGCCTAAAAGGGTCAGTTTCAAAGAGTTATAAAACATTATTTCAGTAATTATTTTGAGATTAAACTTGACATACACACCCTAGGGACATCAGAGACTTATTTTACATCTTGTAAAAAGTGGCATAATAGGTCCTCCTTAAATTGTATGTGGCACGCTATAGTGGGCTCATGATATTGTTTTTCTTTTTTTTGTGTATAGTATATTGCTTCATTCATGTTCATTATTGGTAGGCTAATTAGGAGAACTATTGGTTTCAGTGGTTAAAATGATAAAACCACGGTTTTCTGGTATCGCTTCTTTGACCTAGTGAAGACCATGTTGGTCGTAACATTGTCCAAATAAATCGTCTTTCAAGCGAAACAGTGGCAGCGTGCCGATTTTGTTTGTTTATTAATGTTAAGCCGCGACCAAAGAGCGCTGTGTCAGAATAATAGAAATAGGGCCGCAAAATGAGGCAATTGCTAAATCGCCGTGCTCTCAAAAGACAAGGCAAACGAGATCCAGATGGCGGATCAGTTCCAGGGGCCACACCTGTTGTCCGGGGGGGCCAGACAGGAGACATTCACACAAACATAACGCACTTCGCATATGTGTTCAAACGCGGCCACCGTGGTAAAAATACGACCTTGAGTGAACTTAAACGCAGGGAATTGCCGGAGCAGGTGCGCAGCCCGTGCGAGTCCCTAAAGAAGCGAACTGACCGGAGAACAGCTACAGCCCCCCACATTGCAGGAAATGCAAAACACAAGTTGAAGGTTTAATGTCAAAAACAGCGAAATGCTGGAGACAAGAACCCCCATGTGAGGTAAATCAACGAGACTGTAAAGAATAAAACCTAGAGCGCCTCGTATTCAAGCCCAAAATACACTTCATTTTTTAAGTCCCCCAGAATACATGTGTGTCCTCCATTTGATTTCAGCAAGTTTCTAACACTTCTAACATTGTAAGATGCAATGTAAATTAGACATACAGTTGAAGTCAAAATTATTAGCACTCCTGTAAATAATGTTTTCTTTTTCATATATTTCCCAAATTATGTTTAACAGAGCAAGGAATTTTTCACAGTATTTCCTATAATATTTTTTCTTCTGGAGAAAGTCTTACTTGTTTTATTTCGGCTAAAATAAAAGCAGTTTTCATTTTCTTAAAACCATTTAAAGGTAAATATTATTAGGCCCCTTAAGCACTATTTTTTTCCAGATTGTCTACAGAACAAACCACTGCTATATAGTACAATGACTTGCCTAATTAACCCAATTAACCTAGTTAAGCCTTAAATGGCACTTTAAGCTGAATACTAGTATCTTGAGAAATATGCAGTAAAATATGATGTACTGTCATCATGGCAAAGATAAAAGAAATCAGTTATTAGGAATTGGTTATTAAAACTATTATGTTTAGAAATGTGTTGAAAATAAATCTTCCTTCCAATAAACAGAAATTGGGGGAAGAAAAAAATATACAGGAGGGCGTATAATTCAGACTTCAACTGTATGCTGATATTCAATAATTCAATAAACCATGACAATGCGCAATATTGATATTGTGGGCACTTCAAAATACAGTGAATATTCATTCATTCATTTTCATTTCGGCTTAGTCCCTTTAATACAGTGAATAATAATTTATTAATGAAAATTTAGAGTGTTTATTCATTAATTTTCCTTCGGTTTAGTCTCTGATTTATCAGAGGTCGCCACAGCAGAATGAACCACCAACTATTTCAGCATATGCTTTACCCACATCATGATTTTGCCAAGTACGATGCAATCCTGGATTACATCTATGTTGATCCTGGAACATCATATTTGTTGGAAAATGTAATCCATACCTATTCCCTACCCCTAAACCCAACCATAACTGTAAATTATTCCCAAAATCAGAGGGGAATAATAGTTGGATAACAATCATGTAGAAGTCCATAAACCTAACCATAAGCCTAAACTTAACATAAACAGTAAACGTATCCCTTAATTCTGATTGGCTGATTGAATGTTGTTCCAGGATCAACATAGATGTTAATCTAGGAACATGTCCTACTTGGTGAAATCAGATTGACGTATGTTTTACAAAGCGGATGCCCTTCCAGCCACAACCCAGTACTTGGACCTTTGACTGTACCTCTACCAAACGGTTGACCATGTTTTTACTGTTTTAAATAATGACTGTTAAAGTCATTTAAAGAATGACTGTTTTAAATAATGGCGTACACACACACACAGAATCAGAATCAGAAAGAGCTTTATTGCCAGGTATGTTCACACATACGAGGATGTAATATTTCAATTAAATATTGCAAGGAAAACTTTAGACTTCAGAGAAGGATTTAAAAAAAATATGTTAGCGCTTTCATTCCTGTCCTGGCGTGTGCTTCCTTTACCAATACCAACACGTTTAATTCCCTCTCCGTCTTGATTCGGGTACAGCATTGTTGGTGTACAAAATAATAATAATAATAATAATCAAACAAACATCCTGTTGCACTACTACACTTGATTTTGGTTTTATTGTAAAAAAAACAACAACAAGAAAACATGAGAATCTGACATATTTAATGGCATACTTCAGAAAAAAAGGTGATTTAGTATTCAAAAATGTTTTATTTTGAATATTTTTTTTTAATAAATTGGTCTCACACTTCATATTTTCAGATTTTTCATAGTATATGTATAAAAGCCCGGTACTTTTACCATAAACCGACATAGTAACCATTTGGTAGAGGCTGATATTTTAGAAATTATGGGATGTGTTGAAAAAAAAATGCATTGAGTGTGTTAACTAGCGACATTAGGAGTTAAGAAATGCAATCCAAACATTTTTTTCTAGGTGGGGCAGTTAAAGGGTTAAAATGCTTTTTAAAAAAATAAAAAACTGATTTTATTCTAGCCGAAATAAAACAAATACCACTTTCTTGAGAAGAAAAAATATTGTAGAAATTACTGTCAAAATGTCCTTAATCTGTTAAATATCACTTGAGAAATACTTGAAAAATAATAAATATTGCACAGGAGAGCTAATAATTTCTGTGTATATGTGTGTGTGTGTGTGTGTGTGTGTGTGTGTGTGTGTT
>CAIGQW010053631.1:25901601-25918145 GCA_903798125.1 Danio choprae | reverse complement strand
CACACACACACACACACACACACACACACACACACACACACACACACACACACACACACACACACACACACACACCGATCATCATTGATATACAACAGCAGTGCATTGGTACGAGCCCACATGAGCAGAAATGCTTGAGCGTCTGTCATAACAACAGGAATCAGCGTGTGTTTGCGTGGTTGCTGTGCCACCGCCACATTCCAGCATTAAATCACCATAATAAAATCCATCCTGGACATGCATGCCAACACGTCACAAACACAACAACTGGCCTGGAAACAGAAATCAGTGCTGACACACGGTGCGTTTGGGTTAATGGCTCCAAGGGCAGGCGTGCAAAAGAAAACAGTCAGGCAGAGCTTTATAATAATGCACATAAACTCAGGGTTTACCTGGGTTTTTGTGTTATGGAGGGTTTACCGACACGGCCTGGCCTAAATTCCTCATAAGCCGAGAGGCTGATCTGAAAGTCTTAACCGATTGCACTAAGCGGAAATAGTTCAACAATGCTAAAAACCATTGGTAATGCTGAATATTCTATCATTCATTCATTTTCCTTCGGCTTAGTTTCTTTATTAATCAAGGGTCACCACAGTGGAATGAACCGCCAACTTATCCAGCATATGTTTTACACAGCGGATGCCCTTGCAGCTGCAACCCAGTACTGGGGAACATCCTCACTTATTCAGACATATACACTACGACAAATTTAGTCTATTCAATTCACCTGTACCGCATGTCTTTGGACTGTGGGGGAAACAGGAGGACCCGGAGGAAACCCACGCGAACACAGGGAGAACATGTAAACTCCACAAAGAAATGTCAACTGACCCAGCCAAGGCTCGAACCAGCAACCTTCCTACTGTGTGGCGATTGTGCTACCACTGCAGCCCACACAATAATCAAATGTTAAATAACACCGTATAGTCTTTGTTTCATAAATAAACAACAAATAAATACCAATACACACACACACACACACACACACACACACACACACACACACACATAGATCATCATTGATATACAACAGCAGTGCATTGGTACGAGCCCACATGAGCAGAAATGCTTGAGCGTCTGTCATAACAACAGGAATCAGCATGTGTTTGCGTGGTTGCTGTGCCACCGCCACATTCCAGCATTAAATCACCATAATAAAATCCATCCTGGACATGCATGCCAACGATTTAGTGTTAAGATGGCGCCGCGGATGGCGGATGGCTGCCTCGGCGTGGAGCGCTTCAGTTTTCGTAGTGTTTTTACTAGTTTGTCCTGTTTTATGTTTGTCATACGCGATCAGTTACACCAGGGACGAACTGCTAAACATTCGGCAGTGCACATCATTTAATCACCAACCGGTTTTTGATGTTTCTGGCGTTTTGCGGAACATTGTTGTCGGCGGAGTAGCGGCACTGTGGAAACGCTACAAGACGCGCAGGCGTGGGAAGCGAGCCGGCGCGCTCGTCAGGCTCAGACAACGCGGCTTTAGAACTCCGCTGCCTAGCATCCATCTGGCGAATGTCCGCTCTCTTCCTAACAAAATGGACGAACTACTTCGGCTCGCACACAATAACAAGGACTTTACCAACTCTGCTGCTTTGTGTTTCACGGAAACCTGGCTGAACGAAGCCATTCCGGACAGCGCGCTTCACATACCGGACTTTCAGCTGTTCAGAGCGGATCGCGATACGGCATCAACGGGCAAAACACGCGGCGGTGGAATATGCTTTTACATCAACCGAAGGTGGTGTACAGATGTAACTGTGTTAAAGAAGATGTGCTGTCCTCATGTGGAAGTGCTTTTCATTAACTGTAAGCCATTCTACTCGCCGCGAGAGTTTTCCTCGTGCATTCTCATCGGTGTTTATATTCCACCACAAGCACACGTGAGTACTGCACTGCAACTGCTGGCTGATCTGATCACAGACACAGAACAACAACACCCGGACTCTGTTTTTATCAGTCTCGGTGACTTTAATCAGGCTAAACTCACACATGAGCTGCCTAAATTCAAACAGCACATCACATGCCCTACCAGAGACAATAATATTTTGGACCATTGTTAAACAACAATAAAGGATGCATATCGCTCGGTCGCCAGAGCAGCTCTAGGACTCTCCGACCACTGCCTGGTTCATCTTCTACCAACTTACAGGCAAAAACTTAAAACTGCTAAGCCAGTATTAAGGACTGTTAAGAGATGGACCAACGACACAGAACAGGACTTACAAGCTTGTTTTGAATGCACTGACTGGAGTGTTTTTGAAGCTGCTGCCACCGACCTGGACGAGCTCACAGAGACTGTAACATCATACATCAGTTTCTGTGAGGAGTTATGCATCCCTACCAGGACTTATTTATCATTTAACAATGATAAACCATGGTTCACACCAAAACTTAGACAGCTTCGTCAGGCCAAAGAGGATGCCTAGAGGAGTGGGGACAGGGTCCTGTACAATCAGGCCAGGAACACACTGACAAAGGAGATTGGTGTGGCTAAGAAGAGCTATGCCAAAAAGCTGGAAAACCAGTTTTCTGCCAACGACCCTGCATCAGTGTGGAAAGGCCTGAAGGACATAACTAACTACAAGACACCATCCCCCAGCATTGACGGCAATAAAGATCTTGCAAACGAGCTGAATATGTTCTATTGTAGATTTGAGACAGCCGACCAGACACCTCACACCCGCCATAGCCATCTCTCTACACAGCCATCAACACCTCCAGCCATCCCCCTCTCCCCCCCTGCACTTCAGATCAGTGAGGATAATGTGCGTCAGATCTTCAGGAAACAGAAGAGAAGGAAAGCACCAGGCCCAGACGGTGTTTCACCAGCCTGTCTGAGAACCTGCGCTGACCAGCTGGCCTCCATTTTCTCACAGATCTTCAACAGATCACTGGAACAGTGCACTGTTCCAGCCTGCTTTAAGCGTTCCACGATCATCCCAATCCCGAAGAAACCAAAGATCTCAGGACTCAATGACTACAGACCTGTGGCCTTAACATCTGTGGCCATGAAGTCATTTGAAAGACTGGTGCTAGCGTATCTGAAGGACATCACTGGACCTCTGCTGGACCCTCTGCAGTTTGCCTATAGATCAAACCGGTCTGTGGATGATGCAGTCAACATGGGACTGCATTATACCCTACAACATCTAGACAAACCAGGGAACTACGCAAGGATTCTGTTCGTGGACTTCAGCTCTACCTTCAACACCATTGTCCCATCATTGCTCGAGTACAAACTGACCCAGCTCTCTGTTCCTAGCTCTGTCTGTCAATGGATCACCAGCTTTCTGACAGATAGACAACAGCTAGTCAGAATGGGCAAAATTACATCCGACAGCCGCACCATCAGCACTGGCGCCCCCCAGGGATGTGTCCTCTCCCCACTACTCTTTTCTTTATACACCAACGACTGCACTGCAAAAGATCCCTCCATTAAGCTCCTGAAGTTTGCAGATGACACTACTGTTATCGGCCTCATCCGGAACGGCGACGAGTCTGCATACCGACAGGAGGTGGAGCGGCTGGCTTTATGGTGCAGATGCAATAACCTGGAGCTGAACACGCTCAAAACGGTGGAGATGATAGTGGACTTTAGAAGAACCCGCCCGGCACTCCCCCCACTCACCATCATGGACAGCACTGTGGCTGCAGTAGAGTCATTCAGGTTCCTGGGCACCATCATCTCTCAGGATCTGAAGTGGGACATTCACATAGACTCTATTGTGAAAAAAGCCCAGCAGAGACTGTACTTCCTACATCAGCTGAGGAAGTTCAACCTGCCCCAGGAGCTGCTCGTACAGTTCTACTCAGCGGTCATCCAATCCACCCTCTGCACTTCAATCACCGTCTGGTTTGGCTCAGCTGCCAAAACCGACCTCCGCAGACTACAGAGAATAGTCCGGACAGCTGAACGAATCACTGGCACTACCCTTCCTACAGTTCAAGAACTGTACTCTTCCAGAGTGAGTAAAAGGGCTTACAAAATCACTCTGGACCCCTCACACCCAGCGCACTTCCTGTTTGAACTGTTACCATCTGGTCGGCGCTACAGAGCACCAAGCACAAAAACAGCCAGACACAGGAAAAGTTTCTTTCCTCAGGCCATCTACCTCATGAACAGTTAAATATTCTACTACAGTGCAATAAACATGTGCAATACTTTCTCATATGCACTCGTACACAGCACCTTATAACAATTTACAGTGCAATACTTCTTCTACGCAGTCGTACACAGCACCTTATAACTTGTCTGTACATACAATTCACCTTCCAGAGCTTTTTGACTGATTGCATCTCTGTTTAATGTTTGTTGTGTTTTTCATATTTATTTCATGTTGTCACTGTTCACTTTATGTACACTGGAAGCTTCTGTAGCCAAAACAAATTCCTTGTGTGTGTAAGCACACTTGGCAATAAAACCCATTCTGATTCTGATTCTGATATTAAATAAATAACAATATAAAATATCGATAAACAAACTGTTAAAGTGGCAAACTTTATAATTTTTTTGTGCCCAAATGGTTTAAATTAGCGGTCACGAGCCTTAAAAACACATACAAAATTATCTTTGACGCTATTGAAACCTATTAGGTCATGTTATATTAATTGCAACATGACATTGCAGATCCTGCGATGTGACTATTGAGGTCATTGAGGTCATTGTGCACATTGAGGTATTGATGCTGAAAGAATATATTGTGCAGCCCTAATTAGAATTAAAAAGATGTTGGAAATAACAAAGCGATAGATACATACAAATGCTTACATATGCTAGGTTACTCATAACACAACTATGACATAAAAACAACCAAAACACAGCGCTGATATAATTTCTCGCTATTCCTCCAGTTGTTTTTCTCTCAGCGCAACACAGACCGACATTATTCAAGATTGATTTGTGTCATCCAGTGAATGAATCACTGACTCACTCAATAACACACCCAGGAGATTTTCTCACTCACTTTCTGCAGAAAAACTCACACAACACTAAAGACAAATCTATAGATCTAGTGAGCTCCCTGCCTAGACAGCATTTTAAGGCATCATATGATCATTAGTGGGCTTTTGACATAAGGACCGATGTAAAAAAATATAGTAGAGAGCAAAAATATTTTAAAGACCAATGAATTCTTGCAGAAAGACACGGCACCACAAAAACAAACATGTTTATTTTGAATGCATCCTTAAATTTCATTCAGTATGAAAAAACAGCGATAAAAATACTTAATTAACTTATTAATTAATATATTTCAATATACATTAAACTCTATAGTGTTTCATTTTAACATCTTTCACATTAAATAATGCATTGTTTCACCCATGTTTTTACTTTTTAAAGTAGACACTTGCACTTAATATGCTTTCTATCTATATAAATATTTAATTTGATGTTAAATCTTTATTAAGCACTAGTTAATAAAAATAATAATAATAATTAATAATTCCTTACATTTATATAGTGCTTTTCTGGACAGTCAAAGCGCTTTACACATTGGAGGGAATCTCCTCATCCACCAACAGTGTGCATCATCCACCTGGATGACATGAAGGCAGCCATATTGTGCCAAACAGCACACCACACAAGCTAATTGGTGAAGAGGAGACAGGGTGATGAAGCCAATTATGATATGCGGATGGTTAGGAGGCCATGATGGACAGAGGCCAGTGGGCAAATTTGGCCAGGATGCTGGGGTTAAACCCCTACTCTTTTTCGAAGGACATCCAGGGATTTTTAACAACCACAGAGAGTCAGGACCTCGGTTTAACGTCTCATCCGAAAGACGACGCTCACTAAGCAGTATAGAGTCCCTTTCACTATACTGGGGCGTTAGGACCCACACAGGTTGAGTGCACCCTGCTGGCCTCACTAACACCACTTCCGGCAACAACCTAGCTTTCCTATGTGGTCTCCCATCCAGGTACTGACCGGGCGCAGCCCTGCTTAGCTTCAGTGGTCGATCATGTGAGAGTTGCAGAGAGCTAGCTGCCGGCTAAAAAAAAAAAACTTACCATGAACTAATAAAGAAAAACAACTAATTCTTATTGGTTTACATAAAGACACTGCTAAAGTAGTTCCAAGCAGGTTTTGACAGCATTACAGCTCCATATCACTACACTGTATAATTTCAGTTATTTCACAGCTACAACTAGGGCTGCACGATATTGGAAACATTTTATATTGCAATTTTTTTTTCTCTGCGATACACATTACAGTATAATTTCACCAGATGACTTATATAGCTCTATTTGCAAAGTCATCAATACTTCAAATTGACTTGTGTTGTGATCGCCAGTGGTGTTGTCTCTGTTGGAGATAACTTCCTTTCCTTCCTACGAACTACAAATCCCAGAAGTCATTGCACCAATCACTCCTGCCACAGCAGACAGTCATTTAGACACACACACACACACACACACACACACAGCTGAGACTCGTCATCATTGATTACCTGGACTATTTAAACCCCTTAGTTTCACACACACATTGCTGAGGATGGTCTAAGCTGTTGCATTCATTACGCAAGCGGGTTTCCTGTGTTTTGACCTTTGGACTTTGACTGTTGGGAATCAGGCCACCGGGAAATGTCCCGCTGGTCCCTATTGCCAATCCGCCCCTGATACCAACTCAACATTTCATATGTTGCGATGTGACTATTTCGGACGCACACATTGCACTATTGATGCTCAAACAATATATTGTGCGGCCCTAGCTACAACAGTCAAAAATCGCATTAAAACATAACAGAAGGCTTTAAATGAAATGCGTAAGAAACTAGTCCTAAACACAAAAGCAGTTTAAGGACAAAAACCTCACAAATACCTGTAATACAACATCTGAATGTGTCTTTACGTGTGGTACACTGTAAAAAAAAAAAATGCTGGGTTCCACACAATCGATTTGGGTTGGGAGAACATGAAGGAATTAAGTTAACTTATTAGTTTTTACAAATTTAAGTGGATTGAACATAAAACAATTAAGTTCATTCATTCATTCATTTTCTTTTCGGCTTAGTCCCTTTATTAATCTGGGGTCGCCACAGCGGAATGAACCGCCAACTTATCCAGCATATGTTTTACGCAGCGAATGCCCTTCCAGCTGCAACCCAACACTGGTTACAATTAAGTTGTCTCAAGAAAAAAGAAAAAAACTCACGAATTGTGTTGTTTCAGCTCATTTTAAACAAGTAGTTTGAACAAATTTTTTTTGAGTGTAATTACAGTTTAAGCTGAGCTTAAGTCTAAGTCTTTCATCAGTTTTATACACTCAAAAAAATGATTACTGCTGCTTGTTCAAATTACCTGTTTAAAATGAGCTGCTACAACACAATTCTTGTCATTTCTTTGGCCAATTTGTTTGTTTTATGTTCAGTCCACTTAAATTTGTAAAATATTAAATTAACTTAAGCGTTCTGTGTTGGAACAACATGAAGCAAGTGTGTTGGTCCAACTACCTGGTTAAGGGATTTGTAGTTCCCAGCATGCTTTGCGTGGGATTGAATTAATAGAGGGAAATGTTGACAATAAACGTAATTTTAGGTGTTTAAAGTTAATAGAAAGACTGGTTAAAGTTTAATCTTCACTTTAGTTTGAAGAAGATTTTCATGTAATGCTTTGAGTGTTAAGACTACCCCCTTGCTACACATTTGGGTGTTGGCAGATTAATTAGCAAAAATGCAGTTTGTTGCTTTGCTCAGTGAGCAATAACTGTCCTAAAATTAGTTCTGAGATCAGTCTCAATCAACTGTAACTCATGAAATATGCTTAGAAATGGCTCTTTTTGTTCATTAAGGATAACTTCAAATAAAACTTTGAAATGTACGACATATAATAGACATACATGATATTATCAGACCTTTGAGTTTAACTTAAATAAAAATACAAATGTATATTTGATAAAATCATGTCTAACCAACTCAACTGCATTTAATTTTGTAAATAGTTTTTTTCAGTTGGTGCTAAACAAATTTTTTGTATGGAAATCCTGCCCTCAATTAAATTGAGTTCATCCAATTAGTTATTTTTTTGAGTGCATATAATGTAATAACAAAAAGTCAAGAGAGCAAATATCTTTATGTTTTTTTAACTTATTTTAATAAGTGAATTAGTTTTCAACTACACTGTAAAAATGCTGGGTTCCACACAACCGATTTGTGTTGGGATAACATGAAGGAATTAAGTTAATATATTAGTTTTTCACAGATTTAAGTGGACTGAACATAAAACAATTAAGTTGTCCCAACGAAATCTTAGGAATTGTGTTGTTTCAGCTCATTTTAAAGAAGTAGTTTGAACAAGCAACAAAAACAAAAAAGTTTAACTTCATATTTTTAGTCGGTTTGATTGATGTGAGTTGAGATGACTAGAAAAGTTACAAAAAAATTGAAGGCAGCAAGAAGTTTTTTTTTACAGTGTATAACAAACACATGCTATTATCTGTCATTAATTTCAAAAAGCTAATGAACCACGATCAGTTCACCCTTATCGTGGACAATTAAATCACCACAGGAAGTGTCAAGAATGACTGGAGTTTAATTAGATATCATGCCGGCCTCAATCCAGATAAACATAAGAAGTGCCTCTGACCTGGTCATCGTAGCGGTAGGTGAGATACTGCTCTCCGGTCGTGTCTTCCAGAAAGCTTCCTTGCGGAGAAAGTGCAAATTCGGGGAGGAAGTAAGCGCTCTGTGTCTGACTCGCCACCCCCTGTAAAACAACACCACAGCAGCACATTAAAAGACCAGATTTACTAAACACTGCAAATTAGCGGGGAAGCGCGAGCTCATAAAAGTGTGAGGAGAGTGGGACGTTTTGCTACTGATCTACTGACAGTGTGCAAATTAAAGAATGCAGACAAAGCAACAGCTCATTTTACAGAATGCCGCAACACACACATACAACCGGGAAAATAAGTATTGAACACGTCACCATTTTCCTCAGAAAACATATTTCTAAAGGTGCTGTTGACTTGAAATTTTCCCCGGATGTTGGTAACAATCAAAGAAATCCACATATGCAAAGAAAACTAAACTAATTATATTACAAATGAAGTTATGCATAATAAAATGAAATGATGCAGGGAAAAAGTATTGAACACATAAAGAAAGGGAGGTGTAGAAAGGTAGTGAAAGCCCAGACAGCAGCTGAAATCTCTCAGTAGTTCTTCAGCAACCCTCTGCCCTTCCTCATTGTAAATGAATATAAGCTGCTTCAGTCCAACATCTACATTAGCAGGATGATGAAGATGAAACCAGGGTGGACATTTCAGCAGGACAATGATCCAAAACACTGCCGAGAAAACTCTCAGATGCTTTCAGAGAAAGAAAATCAAGCTGTAGAATGGCCCAGCCAATCACCTGACTTGAATCCAATAGAAAATCCAAATTAAAGATCAGATTTGATAGACGAGACCCACAGAACCATCAAGATTTTTACACTCTGTTGAAGTCTGTGAAGGCGATGCGGTGGCGCAGTGGGTAGCACAATCGCCTCACAGCAAGAAGGTCGCTGGTTCGAGCCTCGGCTGGGTCAGTTGGCGTTTCTGTGTGGAGTTTGCATGTTCTCCACGTGTTCGCGTGGGTTTCCTCCAGGTGCTCCGGTTTCCCCCACAAGTCCAAAGACATGCGCTATAGGTGAATTGGGTAAGCTAAGTTGTCCATAGTGTATGTGTGTGAATGAGAGTGTATGGATGTTTCCCAGTGATGGGTTGCAGCTGGAAGGGCATCCGCTGCGTAAAACATATACTGGATAAGTTGGCGGTTCATTCCGCTGTGGCGATCCCAGATTAATAAAGGGACTAAGCCGAAAAGAAAATGAATGAATGAAGTCTGTGAAAAACTCACGCCTAAACAATTCATATGACTTCATTCTCCATATGAGAGGCGTCTTTAAGCTGCCATCATTAAAAAAGCCTTTTATATAAAGTATTAAATACATTTCAGTAGTTCCGTGCTTTCTCCTCGTGTCACTGCATTGGTATTACACATAACTCATTTGTTTTGTTTTATTATTGTTTGTATTGTTGGAGTTTTTCCCAAAAACTCCATGTCAACAGCTCCTTTAGAAATATTATTCCCAGGAAAAAACATGACGTGTTGAATACTTATTTCCCCCTCTGTATTCAACGGTCTGTTGAAATTCTTGATTCTGATTGGCTGCAATAAAAATCGCTTCCCTCAAACATTAGTCGTAACCATAGTAACCCAGTGAGAGTTGCGGGAGCGTTCTTTCCTCTAAGACAGGGGTCACCAAACTTGTTCCTGGAGGGCCGGTGTCCTGCAGATTTTAGCTGCCCTAATCAAACACACCTGAACAAGCTAATCAAGGTCCTACTAGTTAAACTTGAAGCACCTAGGCAGGTGTGTTGAGGCAAGTTGGAGCTAAACTCTGCAGGGACACCGGCCCTCCAGGACCGAGATTAGTGACCCCTGCTCTAAGACATCGATGTGTGCTTCACTACACTGTGAAAAATGTCATTACAAAAAGTCAAGAAAACAAATATGTTTAAGTTGCTTTAGCTTATTTTAACAAGTTATTCGGCTTTCAACTCAATTTTTTAAGTTATATGAAGTTTAACTTAATACTTTTAGTCAGTTTGATTGATGTAAATTGAGATGATTCATTCATTCATTCATTTTCCTTCGGCTTAGTCCCTTATTTATCAGGGGTCACCACAGTGGAATGAATCGCCAACTATTCCAGCATATGTTTTACACAGCGGATGCCCTTCCAGCTGTAGCCCAGTACTGGGAAACACCCATACACTCTCATATTCACACACACACACACTCATACACTACAGCCAATTTAGGTTATTCAATTCACCTACAGCGCATGTCTTTGGACTGTTAAAATGGTTTTTAAAAAATTATAAAGTGCTTTCATTCTAGCCAAAATAAAACAAATAAGACTTTCTCCAGAAAAAAAATATTATAGGAAATACTGTGAAAAATTCCTTGCTCTGTTGAACATCATTTGCTAAATATTTGAAAAAATAAATAAATAAAACGCAAAGGAGGGCGAATAATTCTGGCGTCAACTGTATGTAATTTCCATGTATCTGATTACTATATGGTGCATCCACTTTTATTGCTTTGATGCTTTTTGTCTTTGAATGAGGAAATATAAATCACACAGTATGATATATGCACATGAAATGAATGCATATCACATGTATCAAGCCTCTAAATATCAAAAAGTGCATAAAGACCGACATATAAAAAAATAATCGTCCTTGTGAAATGAACCTTGAAACCTGCCAGCTGCTTTCCATCTCCTCCGTCCCCCAAACCAGTGGAAGATAAAGCACTAGAGCGAGGAACAAATTAAGAGGAAATTTAGCTGTTGTTAAAGCAGTGTCGAAAGTTCAGTGTGAGATAGCGAGAAAAGAAAAGCAGTTCTCGGTCTGTTGGCTCAAACTCCCTTTTGTCTTAGAGGTTTATTGAAGAAGATAAGCTGCAGCACATGCGCCAAATCCTCCACCGTTCACAAGTAGCCTAGCGTGTGTTTACCGTGCTAATGCCAGGCCCGGTGACACACTTGTAAACAATTTATGGACGTTAAGGAGGTTATAAAATCACTGTGAGCTCCTGAAAAGCTTGTTTCTCCTCCCTTCTCATTAAACAGGAAAGTATTTATTGGACACTCTTGATTTTAATGGTCAATTCCGGTCGCCAATTTGTTACAAGCCAATTGGCCAATGCCAATTTGTTTTCATGCATTTATTTATTTTAAAGCTGGAAACCAGAAGAAGAATGTCAAATATGAGTACACGAGCTAGGTGTTTATTCGCTGCTTTATCGCAAATTAAGAGGAAACCACTGCATTATAATCACAATGCACATAAAATAGAGATTAGATCCACCCCAAAAAATTTTACCCGACCCTACCCGAGCCCGTAGGTCCAACACATTAACTGTAGTTATGAGCCCGAGCCCGATTTAAACCAGACTATTTTTCAACTACAATTCTGAGTTGTTTGAACTACAGAAATGAGTTTAGATTGATCTTAATGAATAATGCAACAAGGATGAAGCATGTGAACTGCATTGTCTGTTTATTGACAATGGATCGTAACAAAAGAGTACACTGAAGGCAGACTATCATTCTTTCTGCTATGGCAAGCCTGCGTCTGTTTATCGTAGAAGTCCCCGTTTTTTGCTATCACTTCTTTCACACCACACGCGCAAGCAGAGCGTGAGCAGCACGTGTTTTTTTTCGGCATCCATGTTAACAGATGGTTAACTTGTTAACTTTCATACCGCACATAGAAGCAGCGCATCAGTGCGGAGCATGAGCAGAGCTGAAGCAGCAGTGCCGCGATCCTTTCTGCGCTGGGTTTAGTTTTGCCACTGCTCACGCTCAATTAAAGTGACAGTGCATTGATTATGACCAAAAAGACATTAAATGACAGTAAAAAGTAGCAATTTTACCCAATAAATGCATTAATAAGATCCACAGATTTTTATGCACTGCACTGCTCTATATCACGCTGCGCAGGCGCTGCTTCACCTCTGCTTGCGCGTGTGGGGTCAATGTGTGCCAGTGGAGGAGATGCTTTTGCAGGAGGTAGAGCATTGCTGGGCATGACATGTGATGCAAATGTGTTGCTTGGGCAGACTTTGCTAAAATATTCATATAATATTTCTAATTATGGCAAAAAAAATAAAAAAATAAAAAAATCACACATACAGAAATGCTTAATAACGGCCCAGCCCGCGCCGGCCTGGCAGGAAATATCTGAGCTCAGGCAGAGAATCTAAACTCTAACATAAACTAGTCTAAATAAATTAGATGGCTTACATCACATTGTATAATTTGAATATCAAGTAATAAAATATTAAATCAAAGATTATTCACTATGAATCGTAATTATCCAAAATAAAAGTTAGTTTTTTTTAAACAATTTTGTTACATAGATATTTAAATTTATATACAATTTCATATACTTACATATTTTATATATAAATATAAATAAACATGTTCTCAAATACATGCATGCATTTATATATACATAATAAATATACACAGTAAACCCTCATATATTATGTCATAAAAAATTTTTATTTTGGATACAATTAATTGTGAGTCATTTTTGCCCAGTATAAGTAAAAACATAATCTTTAGTCTTCTAAAATTTTAAGCAGGGCGACATGGTGGCTCAGTGGTTAGCACTGTCACCCCACAGCAAGAAGGTCGCTGGTTCGAGTACCGTGTTGGTGTGAGTTTCCTCCAGGTGCTCCGGTTTCCCCCACAGTCCAAAGACATGTGGTACAGGTGAATTGGGTAAACAAAATTGCCCGTAATGTATGTGTGTGAATGAGTGTGTATGGATGTTTCCCAGTGATGGGTTGCAGCTGGAAGGGCATCTGCTGTGTAAAACATATGCTGGATAAGTTGGCAGTTCATTCCGCTGTGGCGACCCCTGATATAAAGGGACTAAGCCGAAGGAAAATGAATGAATGAATGAAATTTAAGCATAAAATATCTATAAAGCAAAACAAACAAAAAAACAGTAGACAGGCTGAATAAAAATGCAAATTCACTCTCTTCCAGTAGATGGCACTTATAAAGTTGCAAAAAAATTGCCATGAGATTGCGTTGACTAATCCACACATAAGATGAAAACAACAGATACACAAGTAGATTAAATGTATCCCACAAAGTACAGATTTTCCTCCCTTACAGGGAAGTATTTACTGGAGACGCTTGATTTTTAATGGTCAATTCCGGTTGCTAATTTGTTACAAGCAAATTGGTCAATTCCGATGTACAATTTTCTTTCATACATTTATTTATTTTAAAGCTAGAAACCAGAAAAAAATTATATGAGTACATGAACAAGGTGTTTATTTGCTTTATCGCAAATGAGAGGAATTAACATTATAATAGCAATGCACATACTGTACATAGATTAGCTTATGCAGGTATTGGCTTAAACTACACTGTATAGTTTTTAAATTCATAGTCAAAACATACATACATACATACATGCATACATGCATGCATGCATACATACATACATGCATACATACATATATATATATATAAATATATAAACTTGGTCCAAAACAATATATGTATTTATATTTTCTTTATTTATATAAAATAAAATTAATAAAAACCAAAATAAAATAAATAAAAATAAAATAAAAAAACAAAATAAAATAAATACAAATAATATAAAAAATAAATAAAATAAAATAAATAAAAACCAAAATAAAATAAATCAAAATAAAATAAAATAAAATAAAAAACTAAATAAAACTAAATCAAAACCAAATAAAAATAAAATAAAACCAAAAATAAATAAAAACAAAATAAAATGAAATAAAATAAATAAAAATAAAATAAAAATAAAATAAAAATAAAAATAAAATCAATAAAAACAAAAATAAAATCAAAATAAAATAAATAAAAACAAAAATAAAATCAAAATAAAATAAAATAAAATAAAATATAAAATAAAAAATATTTTCAGCACATCAGACTATCAAGGAATTCCCTGAAATAATGTAAAACATATGTTAGTTATGCCACTTTTTTAAACATCATATCGCATTTTGAATATTGCATTATTTAGCACGTTATCAAATATTGCATTTTTCTTCAATGTCGCACAGCCCTAGTTTGTATACAAGTTCAGAACACAGATTTGTCTGGCCTGATGCAGCTGCTTTTGATATCTGCTTCTGTCAATCAGTACGTCTCTACTATTTACAAGTGTTTGATTGCTAAAAACAAAACACACCTGGTGCGAAAAGTGAATGTAATCTTATACCTAAGCAAAGGGAGTGTCTGCTGGAGCGAGTGTGTGAGGACACGTGCTAATGCTAATGCTAGCTCTTCTCCAAGCACTTACAGCCTAAAGAGCAGCAGAGTTTGGCAGACGGTCAGAGGAGCCGCCCAACAGCCTTTCATCACACACGCACACGCACACACGCACACACACACACACACACACACACGCACGCACACTCTCTTACTGACAAGCCTGAATTAACAGCCCTGAGATCTGTCTGTGTGTGTGTGTGTGTGTGGTGTTAGACAAAATTCAAATACATTTTAGGACCTGCTCCAAATGCAGAGTCACAATACAGAGCAACTACATAAGTTTTCAACTAATTAAATTTTTAATTATTACTATTTATGCCTGCCTTTTATGAATATGTAGAATACAGCAACTGATTAGACGTCTACCTTTAAACTGAAATCAGTGATGTCAAAGTGATGTTTTTAATGAAAAGAAATGTAATATTTGTATAATAGCATTATTGTATAATAACATAAGAGAATCTAAACACAAAATGCATTTTATAAATCATAAATATTAATAATAATAATAATAATAATAATAATAATAATAATATGAATAATATGAATAATAATAATAATAATAATCATCATCATCATCATTGTCATAAAATTTAATTAAATTAAATTAAATTAAAAATTCTATTAAATATTAAACAAAAATGTATTTAAAAATTAATAACAAATATAATTAAATTAAAAATAAAATAACAATATAAAAAGGTCTATTTATTCATTCATTTTCTTTTCGGCTTAGTCCCTTTATTAATCTGGGGTCTCCACAGTGGAATGAACCGCCAACTTATTCAGCATATGTTTTAGGCAGCGGATGCCCTTCCAGCTGCAACCCATCACTGGGAAACATCCATACACACTCATTCACACTAATACACTACGGACAATTTTAGCTTACCCAATTCACCTATACTGCATGTCTTTGGACTTGTGGGGGAAACCGGAGCACCCGGAGGAAACCCACGCCAACACGGGAGAACATGCAAACTCCACACAGAAATGACAACTGATCCAACCTTCTTGCTGCGAGGCAATCATGCTACCCACTGCACCACCATGAGGCCCTAAAATGAAAAGGTTTTCATCTGTAATTAATATTAAATATTGAACTTTTTATTTTATTATTTTATAATTATATTTTTCATTTTAAAAAATCTGTTTTATTATTATTATTCATTCATTCATTCATTTTCATTTCGGCTTAGTCCCTTTATTAATCTGGGGTCGCCACAGCGGAATGAACCGCCAACTTATCCAGCATATGTTTTACGCAGCGGATGCCCTTCCAGCCGCAACCCATCTCTGGGAAACATCCATACACACCCATTCACACTCATACACTACGGACAATTTAGCCAATTCACCTATACCGCATGTCTTTGGACTTGTGGGGGAAACCGGAGCACCCGGAGGAAACCCACGCCAACACAGGGAGAACATGCAAACTCCACACAGAAACGCCAACTGACCCAGCCGAGGCTCGAACCAGCGACCTTCTTGCTGTGAGGCGAACGTGCTATGTATGTGCATGTATGTGTGCATATGAAATATGTTTGTCTTTATATACAGTATTTGTCATGTACATTATTGAAATTTTCTCCCAAAAGAGCAATTCAAATAGAGCAATTCAATCCAGACCACCCTTGTAAATACACCCCTTCTGTGTTCCCCCAAAACACACACACACACACACACACACACACACACACACA
>CAIGQW010053631.1:25875901-25901201 GCA_903798125.1 Danio choprae | reverse complement strand
CCAACTGACCCAGCCGAGGCTCGAACCAGCGACCTTCTTGCTGTGAGGCGAACGTGCTATGTATGTGCATGTATGTGTGCATATGAAATATGTTTGTCTTTATATACAGTATTTGTCATGTACATTATTGAAATTTTCTCCCAAAAGAGCAATTCAAATAGAGCAATTCAATCCAGACCACCCTTGTAAATACACCCCTTCTGTGTTCCCCCAAAACACACACACACACACACACACACACACACACACACACACACACACACACACACGTACAGTTGAAGTCAAAATGATTTGCCCTTCCGGTAAACAGAAATTGGGAAAACACACACACACAGAAATCCTTCAGGTGCTGACTGTGTTAGAAGGGTCATCATCTTCTCCAATAAATTCCCTACTACGAGGTCCCAAAGGTAGCTGACAGGGGCCCGTACTGACTTACCACAACAAACTCCCTCCTGTACACACCAGAGCAAAGGAAAGAGCGCGGGGTTTAGCCATCTCTCATCATTTCCTCCAGGAAACAGCCCTGACAGAGCAAAAATAATACAGCTAACAGGAATGACTTTCATTTCACCACCAAGAATAGAAATGCAGGGAGGTTCTGAGCTCCGCGAGGATGTTCACAATCTGACATACGATCCTTTAAGTGCCCTAAATAAGAAAAGAAAGAAAAGCCCTTCAGTGGAACGAGGGCTGGAAAATTCCCTTTATATGCACCATCTCTGCTTCTATATACAAGCAGGTCTTTTAATAGTGGCCGTTTTTTTTTATTTTATGAGAAAACCACTTGGACGAATGCCGCTGAATCAGTGTTAAGGTCTGTTCACACCAAAAACGATAATAACTATGAAGATAACTGAAGCCATGTTTATTTATATAGCACTTTGTGGACTGTTTTAAAGCAGCTAATATACAATAAATCACTAGCCAGGTTTTCGTCGTAACTTGATGCGAATCTTTTCCAAGTTCGCTTGAGTTCAATTATTTGAACTTCTGCGGAAGATGCGATTGAGGCAAATGTTGTGCATTCACAATAAATGTATTGCACATTCCATGTCACTTGCAAAACTAGGCAATAACTTGTGTCTATTCATGTAAATTTTGCATGTAATTTACTCACATGAATACTTCAGCATTTGGTGTAAACCCAGCATTAGAGTCACTGACCGTAGTATTGGCAACCTAGCAACCAAGATAAACAAGCCAAGCATAGTGGAGACAGCTGATTGGTCATGTGTGTGTTATGTTCGCTTTGTCAGAGTTTATTCAGCAAATGTGTTTCCATCTCCCATTATTCACATTAACCCTTTTTCGGAAAAGTTCAAAACTACCGCGAGGAAGAGTAAAAACGTTCTTGTTTTCATTCATTCATTTTCATTTCGGCTAAGTCCCTTTATTAATCAGGGGTCGCCACAGTGGAATGAACCGCCAACTTATTCAGCATATGTTTTACGCAGCGGATGCCCTTCCAGCTGCAACCCATCTCTGGGAAACATCCATACACTCCTATTCACACTCATACACTACGGACAATTTAGCTTACCCAATTCACTTGTACCGCATGTCTTTGGACTTGTGGGGGAAACCGGAGCACCCGGAGGAAACCCATGCCAACACGGGGAGAACATGCAAACTCCACACAGAAATGCCAACTGACCCAGCCGAGGCTCGAACCAGCGACCTTCTTGCTGTGAGGCGAACGTGCTATCCACTGCGCCACCATGAGGCCCACGTTCTACTAAATTCTACGCAGCTACTAAATTCTGTATTCATCAAAATACGAGTAAAATTAAAAAATATATATATATAAATATGTTTAAACTCTAAATTAAATAGTTAAATAGTGTTGTTGTTTTAATTCAGGTCATGTCAATTTAATAGCTGTGTGAAGTTTGTTAACTATGATACAGTTTCATTTCAGCTCTACTGTCGCTATTTAATTCAATGCTGATTCAGTTCAGTTAAAGGTGCAGTATGTAAGTTTGACACCCAGTGGTTGGACTAGGTATTGCACTCCTGGATCAAAACAATCGCAAGCGCAGGTTGCCAGATTGAGGACCGGAGCGAGTGATTTAAACCATGTTCTATATAAAAGCAACGGCACCCAATAGAAGGAATATTTTCCATTTTTGTCGTAACCAACACCTCGAATTGATATATTAGAAACAACTTCTATTTCTTGCAGCTGAACAACAGAAAACTGACAATGATCACCTCAGGTAAACCTCATGTGCTTTATTCAGTGTTAAATGCTAACAATGTGAGTTTGAATGCCATTTTACATGACATTTATTGCCATATACTGAAAGCAGCAGCAGATAGTTCACCTCAGATCTTGAAAATAAAATAAACCCTTTGAAATTTAACTTTAGAACTGAACACATATCAGTGATATAGCATGTACATTTAGCAATGTTAAAGATGGTTAATATGTATTAAACAGATTATAAACCTTATCATTTCGTGAGTGAGTGCATATTCTGTGCTTCTGAATGGCTGTATTTTAATTTCTGTCGTGTTTCGTCTGGTGCAAACAGCCAAATTGCTTATTACTGCAAATCTCGTCACGAAGCGTGTTGTTAGGACACGGGGTTACAACGTAACCTGCTCACCTAATGTTTACGTTTGTGATATTTATATCATTTGCTAATTAATAACCTCATGTGGAAATCAGCGCCTCATTTCGGAGTCTACTGTCCACCGGAGGTCGCATTTCGGTCACGAGCGCATGCATTCAGAGCCATTTTGAATGAATGAATGAATGAATGAATGAAATATGCGGTTTTCCACCAAGACAACCCGGGGTGCTGAAATATAATTGGCTAAACTGGTATTGGGCAGGTTAAAATGACCAAAACAAAGACAGTGTTCCGGCATGAAAAACACATTTTCAAAGCAGATCATCTGACTTCAGCATTGCTTTTCAGATAAACAAGAATGTTCACTTAACATGTTTCTTAAATATCTGCAAACATATTATGGTATTTTTATGCTTTAGAAGAGTCAAAAACTTACATACAGCACCTTTAAGGGTCAATGTTGGAAAATTTAAATTATCCTTAAATTTGATCTGTCATTAAATTACTATGCAACAAATAATTATTCAAGTTACGCCATTTATGACCCCTTCAAAGTAAGTTTTTATGGTTTAAAAATGTGAGTTGATTAGTTTATACATTTTATATACTTTAGAAATCAAAAACATTATTTTTACATATGATTATAGGGAGCTTTATTCATGTTATGGTGTAATGCTAAATCACATACATGTGATTACATAATCTGGTGAATCTGTTAATCTTCCTTCGGCTTAGTCCCTTATTTATCAGGGGTCGCCACAGTGGAATGAACTGCCAACTATTCCGGCATATGTTTTATGCAGTGCATGCCCTTCCAGCTGCAACCCAGTACTGAGAAACACCCATAAACTCTCATTCACACACACACACACACTCATAACACTACGGATTGTGGGGGAAACCGGAGCAGCCAGAGGAAACTCATGCCAGCACGGGGAGAACATGCAAATGCCACACAGAAATGCCATCTGGCCCAGCCGGGACTTGAACCAGCGGCCTTCTTGCTGTGAGGCGACAGCCCTAACCATTGAGCCACCGGCGAATCATTTATTGGAACTAGAAACAACTTGTCTGAAATAAGTTTAAAGTAAAAAATCTGATTTCTCAATTTACTAAGTCAAGATTTACAGGTAATGATCTTGTAAACAATGTTCGGATTTCTAAACAAAATCTTAATTTTGCTTCATAAAACCTCAATGTATCACCAGGAGCCAAAGACATTAATATTAATACACTGATGTGTATTTTTAACTCTCAAAGTGAGTAAACTATTAATGTCCATTGACTTGCCTAATTAACCTACCTTGCCTTGTTAACCCAATTAACCTAGTTAAGTCTTTAAATATCACTTTAAGCTGAATTATTACTATTACTATCTTGCAATATAAGATGCTTCAGCAGCCTAGTGAGTACTGGAATTAGCTTGTATGCTATCAAATCCCTCATTATGTTCTCATTCACAATAGTGACACTGTGTGTCCCATATATTGATATTTGTGGTTATGAAGTAATGAATATATATTTTGAAGGTAACTGATAGAGCTGTGAGTCGTTGGCATAGCAGTGATAAAAGAAAGGAGGTAGGGATTCAGCAAATTTAAATTATGTAAACTAACCAAATAAATCTTGCTTTAATTGATCTGGATATTGATTCAGTTTGAATGAGAGGCGTTGTGTGACTCAGTGCGTTCCGTTTAGCGCCACATACAACGCATGTACAATAGAAGTGGACCAAGAACAGAACCCTGAGGTACGCCTCAGCTAATATAATACAATGCAATGTTTATTTGTATAGTACATTTAAAACAAGCGCAGTCAACCAAAGTGCTGCACAGAGAATATAAAAAAAGCAAAGACAAGTCAACAAATTTGTAAACAATAAAAAATAGGAACGATAAAACACACCATAAATGGAGAAGATTCCCTAAAATTAAGAATCATTGCACATCAAATCAAAAAACCTCATCTCTCCAGGCAAGCCTGAAGGAGCTTGTACAATAACTAGTCATCATTTGTTCTTGGTGACTAGCCATCATTTGTCATCATGACAAAAACCAATTAAATTAGTTATTATAAATTAGCTATCAAAACTATGTTTTAACATATTGAACTTTCACAGTAGGGATAATAATTTGGCCTTCGACTGTATGTTTCAGATAACCTGAGGGTGAGTAAATTAACAGCAAACTTAAATTATGTAAACCAACCAAATAAGTCTTGCTGTAATTGATCCCGATTTTGATTCAGTTTGAAAACGAGGCATTGTGTGACTCACGGTGCTGGGTTTCGTTCAGTTTAGCGCCACATACAACTCATTACTAAAGGCTCATTTCACTTCCCCTGGCATTTTACAAGAGCCGGCGCAGGTGTGCGTGTTTTCATGTGCCAGAAGATGTTTCATCAGTCGCTCCATTAGGGAACTGTAGATACATTGTCTCAGCGGGACGCAAGTGCCAAATAAGTAAAAGCACCAAGTCGACGGCTCCACCATGAATTCTAACTTGAAAGCAAAAAAAGGCACTTTTTTTTGGACCGGAGGAATGTCATGACGCTGTCAGAGAGAGTACAGTCAATAATGTAGAGAAAACTCTGGCTGGTCTATGGGTTTATGGCCGCAGGCCAGCACTTTTTCTCACTCCGGACTAACCCTAGATAAGCTTTTGGACTTGAAGTGCTGGGTGCCAAGGATCAGTACAGTCAGAGAGAGACTTAATCCTGGATCATAACTTCCAGAAATAAAGGGTGCTCGGTTAAAACAGGGCCAGGTTAACATCTGGTCACTCTAACATTCCTCAGCGCTGAAGTCAGTGGGACGATGAAGATTCAACATTTACCCAGAGCGCTGTCCATGGGCTGGTAAAAGCACTGCAAATCGTTTGGGGAAAAGTGTCAATGGTGATTCGGGTCACATGCACCCTTGTGAGACAATCGTATAATGTCCCTGACGTCGCGTAAATGCTTTCAGAGTTATTTTTACGACAGCCAGTTACCGTTGGCAGAGGACGCACAAGAAATGTAGTGTCGTAAATGATTCCTGCCAGTTGCAAAATTCCTGTAACTTATACTAAAACTGCTTTTCCCTTTTCTTAAGACACTTGAACTTTAGATCACTCTAATGTGTGATGTAATGGCCATTTCTCAAGTCCTCTGGATTAATGATTTATTGTGCTTTTTTATTCTGTGAAGGACTGATGACATTTCTTCCCAATGAAAAATAAAATGTAAAAACGTGGTATAATATAACAAAAATAGTTTATGCTTAAAGGTATGAATTTATTTATTTTTAGAAATGTTCTAACTTCATTCATTCATTCATTTTCCTTCGGCTTAGTCCCTTATTTATCAGGGGTCGCCACAGCGGAATGAACCGCCAACTATTCCAGCACATGTTTTACACAGCGGATGCCCTTCCAGCTGCAAGCCAGTAATGGAAAACACCCATAAACTCTCGCATTCACACACAAGTATACACTACGGCCAATTTTAGATCATCCAATTCACCTATAGCGCATGTCTTTGGTCTGTGGGGGAAACCGGAGCACCCCAAGAAAACCAACACCAACGCGAGGAGAACATGCAAACTCCACATAGAAACGCCAACTGGCCCAGCCAGGACTTGAACCAGCAATGTTCTTCATTTCATTTTTTTTTTTTCTAAATTGTCCTATATGCTTTATACACGTGTTTGGAGGTTTACTCCAATTAGATTATATATTTGTCTGTTTTGAGTATTTGGACACAACAATAGCTTGTTTTTGGAAGCTCATTTGGGGCTTAATGTTGAGGCAATGTTGTACATTATACAATTTTTAAATCAGTGGAAACATCCAGAACTAGTTCTGTACAAAATTTCCCATTTCTTTTTACTTTGCATAATGTTGTTTTGGACAAAGTTATATGATTTGTCTTATGTATTTAATTAGAATTGTTAAATGGATCAGTAATGGATCAGTCTGTCTTGTGTTCAGCAAACAAAAAATATTTTGTTCTGTCATTTGTTGGGTAAACATGATCATTTTTGTTGTGAGGACTAAGGTTTTTACCTAATTATTTTGAGCTGCTTGATCCTCAGACCCTATTTGTTAAGTTACACTGCCCACACAATTCCTTCATGTTGTCCCAACACAAATTGATCAAGTTAACTTCATTCATTTATTTTCCTTCGGCTTAGTTCCTTATTTATCAGGGGTCGCCACAGTGGACTGTAACTCATAAATGTGTGTGTGTGATAAGCTGCCTTCTTAAGAGTTAAGTTTTCTTTAAGACAGGAATTGGTGTTGTTGAAAGGTTTTGGGACAACGTTGATTAACGTTTTCGATCTACTTAAAATTTAGATTACTATATATCTACAAGGAATTCAAATAAGAAGCATTAACCTGTGACCGCTGTTAACAGAAAAAAATGTAATCTAATATTAACACATGTTGAGGTTTTGCTGTATTTGTATCAAATAAATGCAACTTTGATTACCACAAGAGAGAAGACTACTGAAAAAACAAATCCTATTCTATCTCCAAACCTTTAAACAAATGCACGATAATATGCACACATAAAAACAAGATTATATTTCAAGTTCCATAAACCTCAAACCTGTTTCATTTTGAGACTGAAATCCCTGTAAGTTGATTGAACTTGTAGTTTAGCAAGTCAGTGAATTCATTAAGCGATTCATCAAAAGAACCTGTATGTGAATCTTACCACAAAGCATTTGATTCAGATTAAAAACTGAACTGAATTTAGAGTTGAGAAAGTCAATCCAGCAACTAAAAAGCAGAGTAGTAAACACTAGACCAGACAAATCTGTATACAGTCTTTAGCAGAGAATTGCAAGGATGTTTCTAGTGACAACTTTATCCAGCCACCTGCTGATGTAGCCAGTGATGGATAATGCATATTCATCAGTGTAATCTCAGCATGTATCAGCCCCTTTGAACATATTCCAATCAGCATGAGTGAAAACTGCCCCGTAGGGTTGAGTTTGCACCCTATGGCCATACTTTGATGTTCTTGGTGACTGTTTTTCTCATATCAGAAGCACTCGGTATGCAGGGATTAATAGAACAGAGATGTGGCTTGTTCCTGGGAACAAAGACCAACCCAGACTCATAACTTACAGGCTGGTTCAAATTCTGCCCGTTTTATCAGAACTTTCCAACAACAAATGCCGTTTTGACACTCTTTGATGAGGAACGACATGAATACAGTGTTACAGCTTCATTATGAAAGCTGCTATTTATTTATTACTAGTTATAGCACCAAAATAAATCTTACATCTAATTTAATTATTCAATCTTTGTTTCAATTGTGGAAAAAGACAAGTTTTGTATAGTGTTACATTTACAGTAGCTCCTGCAAGTTATTCCGTGTCCACAGCTTGACAGTTTATT
The DNA here is from genome assembly GCA_903798125.1 of Danio choprae. NCBI lineage: Eukaryota > Metazoa > Chordata > Actinopteri > Cypriniformes > Danionidae > Danio > Danio choprae. The sequence continues at coordinate 25,893,235 of CAIGQW010053631.1, read as the reverse complement.
AGAAACTATATGCACTATATTAGTCTGTATATTAATTTTTTTTTACTTGACCAGTTAAGCCATGTTCATAATTCATGATTTAATCCTCAATTTGCCATGCTTTGCTTGATGTAGGGTGTCGTGGGAATTCGAAAATGACAAATGAGCATTGGGACGCAGCCATGGCCTTAAGGTTAGAGAGTTGGACTTGGGATCAAAGGTCGCAGGTTCAAGTCCCAGCACCAGCAGGGACACCACGGCTGAGGTGTTTCCCTGGAGTAAGGCACCAAACCCCCAACGTGTAGCCCACTGTAGGTTCACGATTGTAGGTTGCTAAATGCACAAATGTAAATGGGAAGCAAGATTCAATAGCTTCTTCTTGTGAACACCGCATGGTGTTCAGTGACCAAGAGTAGCGTGATCTCAGTAGAATGTCCATATTCAATCATTCATTCATTCATTTTCTTTTCGGCTTAGTCCCTTTATTACTCAGGTGTCGCATGTATTACACAGCGGATGCCCTTCCAGCTACAACCCATCACTTGGAAACACCCATACACTGTCATTCACACACATACACTACGGACAATTTAGCTTACCCAATTTAGCTATAGCGCATGTTTTTGGACTGTAGGGGAAACCGGAGCACCCGGAGGAAACACACGCGAACACTGGGAGAACATGCAGACTCCACACAGAAATGCCAACTGGCCCAGCCGAGGCTCCAACCAGCGATTTTCTTGCTGTGAGGTGACAGCACTACCCACTGCGCCACCGCGCCGCCCGGAATGTCCATATTTGAAACTAAATTGGTTTGCATTCAGTAGGTTATTCTGATTAAGATATGTAAAAATCAGGTTGAAAATAGCCATTTCAAGCGTTTACCCAGGCCTGCTTAAAGATGGTGATGAAATTAAATTAAATGAATGTCCTGCAGAATGTGGGAGAGGATGGGGGCTACTGGACAATCCCAAAATTTGGATGCTTTTTCCTCTGTGAGGAGGGAGAACAACGTGAGTGTATTTCTTTGTGAGAGTGTTGTTTGATGGTGATTTGGGCAGGACAGGGTAGGAAACAAATTGCTAATTTTAGTGGTTTTGTGTGTAAAAAAGGAGGCCAAATCATCAGCTTATAAGAAGGTGGTGGGATGTGGCGAAGGAGGAAAGAGTTACTGTATTGTAAGAGGCATCATAACAAAGTCAATGCTTTTGGACCCTCAAGACATGTTTGTGTTTGTTTGTTTTGCAAAGTGAGTGACATTAGTGGGGGTTTCCAATTTCCATAACCCTGTGTTAATGTGCATTTTGAAGTATCCCATGAGAAACGAGTGATGGAAATGACAAATTTCAAATAAAAATACCTTAAAATGTTTACACTCGCTTGAGGTGGTTTTGGGCTAGTGTGAAAAAGACTAAATATAAAAAATGGGAGATAGAAAAGCATTTGATGTAGCAAACATTACACCCACATGACTATTCAGCTGCCTTGTGTACTATTGGTTGCTAGGTTACCAATACTACAATAAGCCACTCTAACAACTCGATGGTCTTGGTATTCAGATCCTGTTTGTTGAGTTACCTCATATTCAATTCAATTCATTGTAATTCAATTCATTGTACTCATAGAATTGTGTGTGATAGGTTGCCTTACTATTTTAAGTTGGCTCAACATACAGTTTAAGACAAGAATTGGTGTTGTTGAATAGTTTTAGGACAACGTTGATGAAAGGTTTTGATCCACTTCAAATTTTGATTACTGTATATGTATAAATGTACAGTATATGTATAATATCACACGCTCTTAGTGAGAGGTTATTTAATCAAATCATTTTCACAGATTTAAGTCAGGCATTTTAGAATGACTAGAGCATCATTTGTGAAGGTGTTTAATGGGATAGTTCACCCATCATTTATTCATCCCCCATTTGTTTAAGTTTCGCTTTTCTTTCAAACACAAAATAATATACTCAGGAATGTTGTAAAAAATAATAATAAAACAGCCACTGACCTCCATATATTTTTTTTGTTCCTACTATGGATGTCAACAGCTGCCTGTTTCCAAAATTCTTCAGAATATCTTGTTTTGTGTTTAACAGAGGAGAGAAACTCAAAAAAGTTGACACTATTGGAGTGTGAGTAAATGCTGAAGAAATTTTCAATTTTGGGTGAACCATCCCTTTAATGGGATCAATCCACTGATTAGTCCAGTTATCCAATCACATAATCTATTGAGATATCACGAGTATTTTGTTGAATTTATGATAATTATGGTTACATCTTGGGCGGTGCGGTGGCACAGTGGGTGGCTTGGTGGCACAGTGGGTAGCGCTGTCACCTCACAGCAAGAAGGTCGCTGGTTCGAGCCCCGGCTGTGTCAGTTGGCATTTCTATGTGGAGTTTGCATGTTCTCCCCGTGTTGGTGTGGGTTTCCTCCAGGTGCTCTGATTTCCCCCACAAGTCCAAACCATGCGCTATAGGTGAATTGAGTAAGCTAAAATTGTCCATAGTGTATGAGTGAGAATAGGTGTGTATGAGTGTTTCCCAGTGATGGGTTGCAGCTGGAAGGGCATCCGCTGTTTAAAACATATGCTGGATAAGTTGGCGGTTCATTCCGCTGTGGCGACCCCTGATTAATAAAGGGACTAAGCTGAAAGTAAATGAATGAATGAATGGTTACATCTTCTAATCACCTTACCATCTAAAACAATTATTCACCTCAACACTCATCATGCGATTTTCACATAATGTACTTTAGCCTTTTTTTCCAAGTACACAGAAACAGAAAGTCAGCTAACATGATGCAGCTGAAGTAAACACAAGACCAACTCTTGAAAAACTTCAAGGCTAAAATGGGCAGAGTTGAAAGTGATGAAATTGATAGTGTGCTTTCATTAGCCACTGGCACTGGTCCGCTGCGCTGGCATTGCCCTCCGGCTGAATGTTTTAGCAAGTGCAGGTGTTAGAAGATGCTGCCAGATCTTTGATCTCATTATGAAAGCAGGCCTACAGGCTCACTAACAGGTCAGGCAGCATGAAAAACACTTGCGTTTGTTCGGTCCTCAAGTTCCTGAAGTGAGGAACCGTGTCGTACCTGACTTCTTGCCTGCTACCAACAGATGTCCAAACAGATGTCGATAAAAGGGGATGTAATACTACAGTACCAAGAGGAGACCTCAGAGAGAGTTCATTATTTTAGGAGAGTTGGTTCATTTTATAATTCATTTGTGATTATTATTATTATTATTATTATTATTATTATTATTATTTTCTATCTGTATGAACATGTTGTCAAATTGTTACACCTAACCATAAATCAATTAGAATAATCTGACAATGAATATGTATTCAGGATATAATAAATCATACACAGACGCAGCATCATTTAGACATATCTACTCTTAAGTTAGAAGTTACAATTATATAAATAATGTAAGAGACTAAAAATGACACTTGCACAATTTATATTTATATATATATATTACAAAATTATATATATACATATGTATAGAGAGAATATACAATATATAGAATATAAAATGTAGTATATTTATACATCAATCTATCTATCTATCTATCTATCTATCTATCTATCTATCTATTATTAAAAGATGTTTAATATCAAATTAAAACTGTCAGTAGGCGAAGCTTAGTCATTGTCTTCAATGTGAGGTATTAAGTCATTCATACAACCATTGTTAAAAAAATATTAATATTTTGAATACTGCAATAATAAATACAAAAATGAAAAGACGCTTTATACATAAAACTTAATTCATTTAACCCATTTTTTTCAAACTGCTGATTCATTTAGAAATGAAGCAACTGTTTTTATGAATGGACCACTAAATCAATGATTCGTTCAAAAATGCTGATTCATCCAGGAACAAAATACCAGTTGCACAATGGTTCTGTTGCAATTGTTACTTTTGTGCCTGAAATATGACTAACAATAAGAACCTTTGGATAAAATCAATGTACTGTTATTCATAACTTCTGATATTTTGTAAAACAGCATGCTTGCTTGTGCGAGTTTGCTTAAAGGAGTCATTAAATACTGTTTTGTGTTTTATAATATGATCCTTAAATGGATTGTTTACCAAAATGAAAATTATGTGATTAATTACTCACCTTTCACCTCTTTTAAACCTTTATCAGCTTCTTTCTTCTGTTAAACACAAAAGAAGATATTTTGAAGAATGTTGGAAACCTGTACCTATTGACTTCCATAGTATTTGTTTTTTCCTACTTTCAGCTTCTTCAAAAATATTATTGTGTGTTTAACAGAATAAAGAAACTCACAAAGGTTTGGAACTACTTGAGGGAGTGTAAAAAATGATGTTTGGTGAACTGTCCCTTTAAGGTGATTTTCAAATTTCCATTTGTTCATCAATAAAAAAAAAAATTTTTCATTCTCATTTGCATGCTATGTGAAAACCAATCAATTTCAAGAGATGTTATCTATTGTAGAAATGAGAGTAAACACCCACTGCTGTGATTGGCCAACTTCTTACACTCTCAAGACTTTATATTGTTTGTTTTTGCTAAGTGAGCAACATATTCTGTAATGTCAGCTTCCACATTGATAAAACAACAATTATAATTTTACTCTGATTGACATTTTCCCTTTGTACGTGTCATTAAAGGGGGAAAGCCCCGCCCATTAGTGATGATCTCTCCGTCATTAGCATAGAACAGTAGTCGTGTTTTTGAATCTGCCACTATGCTGACACATAGGCATTTGTGTCCCCGCCCTCTTTAAAAAAAAAAAAAAAAAAGAGCACAATCTCATTTGAATTTAAAGCGACAGTCACAAAAACAGCACAATTAGGATCAAAGCCTAAAAGGGGTCATTTCAAAACATTATTTGTGTGGTATTTTGAGCTGAAACTTCACATATAACTTCACACTAAGGACATTAGAGGCTTATTTTACATCTTGTAGAAAGTGGCTAAATAGGTTCCCTTTTAATACAGTGGCACGGGTCACCCATTTGAAAGTGTCAGCTGCGTTTTTAGCCAATCTTCCTCAGTTATGTGGTTGTCCTACCCCTACACACACATATAACAACCATCATCAGTTATATGCCACACTCCCCCTGCAACACACACACCAGAGCCCCTTCAGTGAACTCAATTGCAAATTATATATAAATTATACAATGCATCGTCAGTAACGATAACAGCATTATAACTGGGGAAACAATCATTTTTAATTACTTGTTACTGAAACAAAAGTTATTTGTAACACGTTTATTTATAACATCGTTATTCCCATCACTGATTATATTATTGCACATTTCTAGAATCTACCATCTTCATTAGTCTTAAAGTGTCTCCAGTATCTTCTAAAGGCGCTTTAATAAGCAAGAGCTCAAGTGGATGGAGATGCATGTCATGGTAACACTTTTTATCAAGCTGACACCTGTGACAAATGTGCTGTCTGCATGCCAGCGAGTGTTTCTGGGTAACTGAGGTGAAGCACGGCAGTTGGCAAACACTCGTTCACATATCTAAACACACATAAACTTACATACTTACAAGGCGATCACATGCTCCAGCTCGCTTCCTAAAATAATTAAGAGGCCCTTCTGATGTGTAAACAAGAGCACTGGAGAAGGAACTAACTTTCTTGAGCACTAATCCCATATTCCATTCAGATACAACAAGAACTAAATTGAGTGTTTAGTAATATTTTTTTTTATTATGCTTTTTAATGTTTTTAAAAGGGAAATATAGCACAAAAGCATATTCATAAAGCATATATAGCACAAAAGCGTATTCTTGTGATGAACAGATTAATTTTCAGAATCATTTCTAATAATTCTAATAGTTAAATAGTTTTTCATGCTTAATTAATAATAATGGTTATCAGGGCTTGACATTAACTTTTTTGATCACCAGCCACTGTGGCTAGTAGTTTCCCAATGTTACTAGCCACTCGCCATTTTCACTAGCCACAATTTTGTCGTTGGGAAAATATATTTTATATGCATAAATTTGACTTTGGCATGCTAAAATTACTTGATTTAAATTGTGTTGTCCACATGTCTCATCGTTTATTTAACTTTTTTGTGTGTTGTGTATGTCCTTGCTCAATGAGCATGAGCAAATGGGCTGTGATTTTATAGTGTCACATTGCAATCAGTTTTATTTCACATGATTTTTTTTAGGGCTCGACACTAAGGATTTACCCTTTTTTTTCTCTGGCCACACCAAACTAATTATTTCCTTGCCACAAATTGTAAATAATGTGTCGAAACAAGCAAAATATAGCTGTATACATACCATTTTTATTCAACAAAAATGTTTTTTAAAAAACAATTGATATTTAAAAAAAGCTTCTCATGTATCTAAAGCTATACACAGTAGTCTGTCCAGGCTAAAGGTCCCAGACCACCAGTTAACTATAGATAAAGGGAGAGTTAATCTAGCTACTATTAAAGCAATGTTATTGTAAAGGGTGATAATTAAACCATTAACAAAAATAACTGTAAGCAAAATAAAGCAGGTGAAAATCATTCCGTGTGCGATAATGAAATGATGATCGCGCGGTTACCGTTAGACATGAATGGTTAAAGTGAAAGCGGCAACCGCTGCTGCTTACAAAGATTCTCCAGCACTTAAAAGTAGCAGGACTGTGGGTGCATGAGCATCGCATTTTTTCCAGTCTATTTCAAAGAGAACCGATCGCACAAGTTGCGTTTTCAGGCACGGTTGCTTCACGCAAGGAAACGAGAGCATGCAAGCATTTAAAACACTCTAGCATATCATCACATCAGCTGTGTGCGCGACACAAAAGCCCTCGTCAGTGAGTGAGGATCGCCTGTGTCTCACCGTGGACGTGATCCTCTCATTTGTTAATCGCCTGCTTTCTTTTGCTTGCGCAAACAGTTATTTTTGTCAGTCGTGCTGCTTCTCGACTTTTAAGATCACATTTGCATGCATATTGGCAAACGGTCATAAACTAACATTCTAATCTTTAGTGACGAGCCAGCGCTGGCAATTTAAAAATTATTTTCAACCAGTCAAAGTGGCTAGTGAGAGCGGCTGTGTAACCCGCCACAGCTGAAATCTACCCTGTTACAAAAGCTTTTGCAACTTAATATTTGTGTTTTTATAGGGTTCTTTTGATGAATGTAAAGGTTAAAAGATAATGTATTACAGTATATATATATATATATATATATATATATATAACATTTTATTATTATTATTATTATTATTATTCTTTCATTCATTCATTCATTTTCTTTTTGGCTTAGTCCCTTTATTAATCTGGGGTCGCCACAGCAGAATGAACCGCCAACTTATCCAGCATATGTTTTATGCAGCGGATGCCCTTCCAGCTGCAACCCATCACTGGGAAACACTCATTCGCACACATATACTACGGACAATTTAGCTTACCCAATTCACCTATACCGCATATTTTTGGGCTAATGGGGGAAACCGCAGCACCCGGAGGAAACCCACGCAAACACGGGGAGAACATGCAAACTCCACACAGAAATGCCAACTGGCCCAGCCGGGGCTTGAACCAGCGACCTTCTTGCTGTGAAGCGATTGTGCTACCCACTGCACCACCGTGCTGTCCTTATTATTATTATTATTCATTCATTCATTCATTTTCTTTTCGGCAAAAGTTCAAAACTACCGCGAGGAAGAGTAAAAACGTTCTTGTTTTCATTCATTCATTTTCATTTCGGCTTAGTCCCTTTATTAATCAGGGGTCGCCACAGTGGAATGAACCGCCAACTTATCCAGCATATGTTTTACGCAGCGGATGCCCTTCCAGCTGCAACCCATCTCTGGGAAACATCCACACACAATCATTCACACTCATACACTACGGACAATTTAGCTTACCCAATTCACTTGTACCGCATGTCTTTGGACTTGTGGGGGAAACCGGAGCACCCGGAGGAAACCCACGTGAACACGGGGAGAACATGCAAACTACACACAGAAACACCAACTGACCCAGCTGAGGCTCGAACCAGCGACCTTCTTGCTGTGAGGCGAACGTGCTACCCACTGCACCACTGTGAGGCCCATTATTATTATTATGCTGCACACATATGTGCTGTTTTTTTTTCAACACTGATAATAATAGTTAATGTTTCTTGAGCAGGAAATCATCATATTAAAATGATTTTCGATACTAAATAATTCCCCTTTTCATCCCAGAAATAAATTCAGTTTTAAAATGCATCCCAATAGAAAACGGTTGTTTTAAATTGTAATAATATTTCACAATATTTCCATTTCTACTGTATTTTTCATCAAATAAACGCAACCTTGGTGAGCATTCGAGGCGACCTGTTACTTATTCAACATTTTCAAATGTCAAGACTCAAATGAAGCAAACACACCACCAGCTCCAAAACAGACCAGAGCTTTTGGATGACCGATAAAAAGAGGTTTTAGGAGTCAACGACAGGACTGATGGTGGTGCTGCAGAGGTCGAGTGACGTGTTCAGGGAATTCTGGGTCTGGCCGACCTTGAGAACGAGAGTCAGTAAATGTGCGCGGATCTGCCAACAGCTGTTCCTGATCTATTTGGGTACCTGGACACACACAGCAGAAGACTATAGGATATTTCTCCTGAGGTGACAAACATTTCAACGCCTACCGAAGCTGACTAAACATGATCCTGCAGCATCAGTTTTTGGTCATTAGCATGATTTTAAAGGAATAGTTCACGCTCTGGTATTCGATCAGAGAAAAAAAAACACCAGGTGACCAACCGTGACCAGGTGCCCACTAGGTATGGGACAATAAAAGGTTTCAAGGTTTACCGCAGTTTAGAAAAGTCAAGGTTTTAAAAGCGCAATAAATTTCCATAATACTGTTCCTATGGTATATTTAAGGTTTTTTATGGGTTTTTTTTTTTACAACTATAGCATATTTGGCTGGTCACTGTATTTTTTTTAATATAAAGTAATAAGATATTTCTAAAAAAAACTCATTAACTGCAGTGTGTCAACAAAAAAAATAAATAAATAAAATAAATGCGGCAGCACGGTGGCGCAGTGGGTAGCACAATCGCCTTACAGCAAGAAGGTCGCTGGTTCGAGCCCCGGCTGGGTCAGTTGGCGTTTCTGTGTGGAGTTTGCATGTTCTCCCTGTGTTGGCGTGGGTTTCCTCCGGGTGCTCCGGTTTCCCCCACAAGTCCAAAGACATGCAGTATAGGTGAATTGGGTAAGCTAAATTGTCCGTAGTGTATGAGTATGAATGGGTGTGTATGGATGTTTCCCAGTGATGGGTTGCAGCTGGAAGGGCATCCGCTGCGTAAAACACATGCTGGATAAGTTGGCGGCTCATTCCGCTGTGGCAACCCCAGATTAATAAAGGGACTAAGCCGAAATGAAAATGAATGAATGAATGAATGAATGAATGAATGAATGAATGAATGAATAAAAAATTAACATGTATTTTGAACCTGACTGCACCCAAGGGTCCCATTTTAATGCTTGCAAATTAGCAAATATTTTAATGAAGCAATGCCTTATTTGCAAAAAAGTAATGTGTTTTTCATAGTGTTTTTTTTTTTTATCAGTCAAATGTAAGCAGTTCATCTACATTGCAGTTTGACAGAGATGTAATAAACATCATCCAAGCTACAGCAAAAGAAGATGCACATCGCCGACTTTACTCAATTACTGCTATACTTGGTGGCAATGCAGCAAAATGATTTTGCCTTGTCAAGAGAGAAAACATCAAGCCAACTTATACCATGAATTGCAGAGCTTCCAAGATCCAAGAATTGAGTAAGGAGCTCCACACCCTCAAGAAAAGGATACCAGAGGTCTACTGAGGAGGAGAAACTAGAATTCGCTGAACTTCGAGACATCCTAAGGAGAAGGCTGGCAATCCTTCGTAGAGCAGAGTGGCATAGAAGAAGAGGGAGAGAGAGAGAGAGCTAGAAAGTGTGCTGCTTTCCTTGCAAATCCTTTTGGTTTCACAATGCAACTTGAGGCAACTACTTCATCAAATGTATCTTGCACAAAAGAAAACACCAAAAAACCCTTTTAAGTTTTACTTTTGCTTGATTAAGTATTAAGCAGCGCTTATGAAACTAATGAAGAGAACAGAAGTCAATGATTCATTTTAATTATTTGGTCTGACATGTCTACTATTCCAAAATATTTTAAACGTTTCTTAAAATTAAATATATTGTGTTAAATGGGGGGAAAAGTTGTTGTTTTTTACCCAGACATTTAACAAGAACATATTTTAGAGCAGCAATTACACTACTGTGATATTTTTATCCAAGATTATCATACCGTCAGAATCTTATACCGGCCCATGCCTAGTGTCAACAGCCCCAAAAATGATGTTATGCTCCAAATTAATCAATTACAAGCTTCATCTTTTCAGATGCTATCAAAAAACGTCTAGATTTTTGTAAGGCGGAACAAAAAAAACATTTGCTCACAGAGTCTCCACAGATATTTATGAGGCTCCAATCAGTACACATTGCTGCAATATTTCACAGTAAGTTGTGTCAAAATATTTCCATTTGTCTAGAAGCGGCCCAAGATAATTCTGTTATATTTACTCTAGCCGTCTGCCGACTGCTCTTAACCTCCTTAACAGTTAGCGCTTCTTATCACCTTTCCCTACAAGCACCGGCAGCGCCACATTTGACCAAACCACTTCTGTTTCTAATCACAGCCCTTAACAAGTCTGCTTAATGCCACTCCACCTCCGCTAACCTGTGCAAAACAAGCAGCCCAGACAGAGTTTACCGCTCTGGATTTACAGCCAAGTGTTTAATGCTCCAAACATCCGTAACTCACACTTATACCACCCAAAATAAAGCAGAGGGGCTGAGAGGTGCAAGATAAACATTCCTTCTTTCAACATTATTATTGTGCTCAAATGACTTCTTCAAACCATTTTACTTTTACATACACTATAAAAAACAATTATGCTGGGTTCCACGCAATTTCTTGATGTTGTCCCAACACAAATCGTTTAAGTTAACTTACAGTGCTCAATATAATTGCAACCAAGTCTCATTATTGATATGTACCTCTGCATACATTTCTGGAGAGCGCAAATTACGTCCCAGAAGGTACTTTTTTTGCTTGTTTTTTTCGCAAATCCACCAGAGGACGCTTTTTCAGATCTCAAATTTCTCTCGCGAGTGCCATCCGCGCCTGCTGTTCTCGCGTAAATCCACCAGATGCTGATGTGTACGCTTTTTCAGATCTCAAATTTCTCTCGGAAGTGCCATCCGCGCCTGCTGTTCTCGTGTAAATCCACCAGATGCCGCTGTGTACACTTTTTCACTGACTGACTGACTGACTGACCCATGCTCCTCCTTTCCTAAACCCAACTGATAGTGTTTTCAAAAGAACCGATTAATCTGCCCACCACCTTCCCTATTCCCCAACTGATAGTGTTTTCAAAAGCAATCCAGAAAAAGAAAAGCCCTAGCGGCTGCCTGATTTTTACCACGTTTTCAGATCTTACCACATTCTCACCCTGTTATTTATTCATTCATTCATTTTCATTTCGGCTTAGTCCCTTTATTAATCTGGGGTCGCCACAGCGGAATGAACCGCCAACTTATCCAGCATGTGTTTTACGCAGCAGATGCCCTTCCAGCTGCAACCCATCTCTGGGAAACATCCATACACACCCATTCACACTCATACACTACGGACAATTTAGCTTACCCAATTCACCTATAGCGCATGTCTTTGGACTTGTGGGGGAAACCGGAGCACCCGGAGAAAACCCACGCCAACACAGGGAGAACATGCTCCACAAAGAAACGCCAACTGACCCAGCCGAGGCTCGAACCAGCGACCTTCTTCCTGTGAGGTGAACGTGCTACCCACTGCGCCACTGTGAGGCCCCCTGACTTCAACTGTATATGTGTAAATTACTTCAACCTTCTATTTATTAAGGAAGCATCTGCTAAAAACATCATTGAAATGTGAGCATAAAACTGACTCATCTCGTTTGCGAACGTCACGACTGGAGCACCTGAGGAACTGAACTTAATATAAAACACAATTGAACTGATCCCGCATCAGTCTGAACAGTCATGATCTGCAAGCGCCTCCTCAATCAACGCATTTTGATTTAGTTTTTCTGTTTTCGCAACAAAATGAAAATTCACAGATGCTGTGAGGTCACATAAAACACTGAGGTGAACCGTTGCTGTATATCTAGCATATGCAAATCCGAAAAGATGCTTGAGGCGCTTCGGTGCAGAGATTGAAATACTCACAGAGAATAATAAACAGTAAAGATGAGAGAACACACAGTTTACTGTATTTACAAAGCAAGGAGTCAAGGCTATAGGAAGTTTCTCAATATTGGGGTAAAATGTTATAAACCATGTCAGCTTGCCCAAGATAGAGCAGCAGGCCTGTTGTGAAAGTATCAAATTTTCACGGCACAATAACTGCAGATTTTTCTTTTTATCACGGTATACAGTATCATAATTGTATTTTTTTTAAAGAAGAAGAAGATGAAACAATGGACAAACTTCAGTGTAGCCATCTTAATAACAAGTGTAATGGATATAATATATATATATATATATATATATTTGTTAAATTATTATTATATATGTTTAATTAATATGTATTATTATTATATTTTATTTTTATTTTCATTCATTCATTCATTTTCATTTCAGCTTAGTCCCTTTATTAATCTGGGATGGCCACAGCGGAATGAACCGCCAACTTATCCAGCATATGTTTTACACAGCGGATGCCCTTCCAGCTGCAACCCATCACTGGGAAACATCCACACACTCTCATTCACACACATACACTACGGACAATTTAGCTTACCCAATTCACCTATAGCGCATGTCTTTGGACTTGTGGGGGAAACCGGAGCACCTGGAGAAAACCCACGCAAACTCCACACAGAAACGCCAACTGACCCAGCCGAGGCTCGAACCAGCGACCTTTTTGCTGTGAGGCGATCGTGCTACCCACTGCGCCACCGTGAGGCCTATTTTTATTTTATTAATATTATATTATTGACAACAATTACATATCATTACCCAGATAACTGTGTAATCTTTTTTTCTCCTGTAAGTTAAATGCAATGTCGCATACACCCAATATCATACATCTACCCTATTAGAAAAAGTCTGCTCTAAAAATAATAAAACATCAAATCCACATCAAACTTAATTAACAATCATGATTTTATTCATTAATATAAAAATCGAGTGAATGCTAATAAGGTTTCTACTTTAAAAGTGTCAAATAAAAAACTCTAAATATGGGTCAAATAATACATACAGTTATTTAGCACTTATAAAATTAATACAAAATAAAATAACATATTTACTCTATAAAGGTAATCTATATAAATACTAATACAATTTATATTAAAGAACTGATTATGCTAAAAATTATTATATTTTACATGTTTTTAATTTCTTAAAAAAACTTCTTAGTGGGGCAGCACGGTGGCGCAGTGGGTAGCACAATCGCCTCACAGCAAGAAGGTCGCTGGTTCGAGCCCCGGCTAGGTCAGTTGGTATTTCTGTGTGGAGTTTGCATGTTCTCCCTGTGTTTGCGTGGGTTTCCTCCGGGTGCTCCGGATTCCCCCACAATTTCCAAAAACATGCACTATAGGTGAATTGGGTAAGCTAAATTGTCCGTTGTGTATGTGTGTGAATGAGTGTGTATGGATGTTTCCCAGTGATGGGTTGCAGCTGGAAGGGCATCTGCTGCGTAAAATATATGCTGGATAAGTTGGCGGTTCATTCCGCTGTGGCGACCCCAGATTAATAAAGGAACTAAGCCGAAAAGAAAATGAATGAATGAACTTCTTAGTGATTGAAAGGGGTTTGGCAAAATGTAAAGATTTTAAATGACAACTAAAACATATTCTGGGACACTGATTGACATTTTAGTGTGTCGACTGTAAATCGTGATTAATGGGTTATAAAAAAGGAAATTAAACAGGAGATATTCTAATCTAATGTACAATACACTGTAAAAAAAATGCTGGGTTCCACCAAAGTCCCTTTAAGGCAAGTCATTTCACTCGGTGGCCATCTTTGAAATGCCTCTCGGGCAGTATATGCTCGGGCATTCTGTCTGATTGGGAAAACATCAAATTCTCCAAAACGCTTACGATTACATTACTCTACATATTTGCAAATTCCAATACAATTAAACAGCTGTCTCATAAGTTTAGTTTCTAAATGTTCAAATCAAACAAAATCTGCATTTTTTCCAGGTTGCCCGAGCTAATGCGCATGCGCACTCGAAAGGAACGAGATCACGACACCAACCTCCGTTATGGCCGTGTTACACATTATCATCCTCTGGATAATGATCGTCTGATTGCACTGGTCTTCTGAAGTAATTCACAACTTGGTCTTGATGGTGAATATCCTCCAGAAATGACAGCGACTCTTTGTTTTCGAGTTTGTGGGGCGCTTGAGTAGTTGCTGTGATGTGCTGTGTGTTTAACAGGATGGACTGTACCTCACGTTCGTTCTATAGCTTCGATTTCAAGCTTCATGTGGATATATTTCTTATGTCTGTGAAGCAACTATTTACTGAGATTCCAGTGTGTTTGTTGACCACATAAACTGTCGTAAAAGCACACGTCTGGTCTGAGCTTCTCATCTGGATCATCCTCAGTCTATAAAGATCAATGATTGGCTCTTGTACTGGTAGGCGGGGCTTCATTCGCCATAATGACGTTACACTTTTCCCCATTCAAAACTATACGAGTGACACTTCTTGTGTATTCTATAGTCTTTGGTTCCACACAATTGATTTGTGTTGGGACAACATGAAGGAATTAAGTTAACTTAATAAGTGGATTGAGCAAAAAACAATTAAGTTGTCCCAAAAATAAAACTCAACTTGTGTTGCTTCAGCTCATTTTATATAAGTAGTTTAAACAAACAACAAACGTCAAAGATGTTTTACACTTTATGATTGTAATGGCTGAAATGCCCCTTTATGCCTTTAAACCATATAAATTAAATAGTCAAATAAAGTCTATGATGTGGTAAAGCTGGTTGTTTTTGCCTTTTCACTGTAAACTTGAGGATCTGGTAGTAGTCCGACATTCAGCAGCCGCTGCATCACAATCCTTTTAATAACAAGAGCTTTGTGAAATGAGGCAGAACCTCAGTCTGAGCTCAGACAGCGTCCGCCTTCACGCAGACCTACAGCTAAAATCATTTCATTGCACATCAACTGCCTTAGACGTTTAAAGGAACAGTTTGCCCCGAAATGAAAAATTCATAATCATTTGCTCACCCTCATATGGTTCCACTCTCATATTACTTTCCCTTTACTTTGAACTTCAAAAACGAGATGCGAGATGCAGCCTGTCATACCATCTGCTCTTTTTCAGACATCAAAAACAGACGGTAATTTACACTGTTCCAATTAGGGCTGCACGATATTGGAAAATCTGAGATTGCGATATTTTGTTTTTCTGCGATATATATTGTGATCAGGGGGCGACATGGTGGCTCAGTGGTTAGCACTGTCGCCTCACAGCAAGAAGGTCGCTGGTTCGAGTCCCGGCTGGGTCAGTTGGCATTTCTGTGTGGAGTTTGCATGTTCTCCCTGTGTTGGCGTGGGTTTCCTCCGGGTGCTTCGGTTTCCCCCACAGTCCAAAGACATGGGCTATAGGTGAATTGAATAAACTAAATTGGCCGTAGTGTATGTGTGTGAATTCCCAGTACTGGGTTGCAGTTTGAAGGGCATCCGCTGTGTAAAACATATGCTGGATACGTTGGCAGTTCATTCCGCTGTGGCGACCCCTGATGAATAAAGGGACTAAGCCGAAGGACAATGAATGAATGAAACTTGCGATTTACTGTATCTAAACAATTTCCCAAATGATTGAATAGCACTGATTGATTGATTGAATTTGGAAAGAATTTATGGTCACATTTTATTTTAAGGTTCAATTCTTGATATTAGCAAAAAAGTAACTATGATTTTTGCTATAGTAAACTCCTAACTAGCTCTTTATTAATAGCTATTATTGTATTTTAGGTATTGGGTAGGATTAGGGATATCTAATAAGGTCATGCAGAATATGTAGTTTATAAGTACTAATAAGCAATATCTCAATAGCATGCATGCTTATAGTTAATAGTGAGAACTGGTCCTCAAAGTGTTACCAAATGTATTAGTTTTGATTGATTAAGATTATTCTGTAGAGGAGTGAAGCATGCATGAAATGTAATAAACAAATTACAAGCATAATAAATGCAATAAAGCAAAGATAAAAGGTAAATAAACAGTGGATGCTTTTATATAGTGGAGCTTGACGGTATGAATCATCATCCGGTTTGCTTGTTTTTCTGCTTCACATCCTTGCTTGTGTTTCATGGAAGAAAGAATATAATATTGGCCCTGAAATATGAGCAAATGATGATAAAATAGTCAATGGGCGAACCACTCCTAAGCACAATGCTACGCTCTTTATCAAAAGCTGACGGGGTCCATTAAGGGCATCATGAAATATACGCCAGGGCTCAGTGTCAAGAGCCAATTTGCCATGTCAGAGAAAGAGAGAGCGAGAGAGAGAGAAAGAGGGTCCCGTCCAGCAGATTAGCAGTGCAACGGCTGCAAAAAAGGCAGCGAGTCTGTTTACAGCTGCTCAGAGTCAATGGACACACAGTAACTGCGTATGAATAAGCCTTTCAGCTCAACTGGAGCTGTCAGAGACTGAGAGAGAGAGAGAATTCATGACGAGCTGGATGTGTCAAAACATACAGATAGGAGCTCTTTTAGCCTTCTGCATAACTGATGGGAATCGCAGACAGACTTTTGCATTTTCAGTGCATTTAAATCCTGCAGAATGGATTCAAATGCATCAAAATGTCATATGACGTTCTGTTAAAGGGATGGTTCACCCAAAAATTCTGTTTGTTTTTTCTTCTGTTGAACACAAAAGAATACATTTTGTTTAATGTTAGAAACCAGTAACCATTGATACCATAGTAGGAAAAACACATACCATAGAAGTCAATGGTTACTGGCTTCCAACATTCTTCAATATGTCTTCTTTGTGTTCAAAAAAACAAAAAACAAGTCAATGGTAAGTAAATCATTTTGGGTGAACTATCCCTTCAAGGCAAGACACTGCGGGTGAATAGGGTAAAAAAAAAAAAAAAGATCTAAACGTTATTATCACTGTACTTCCCTAGTTGATTGACTGTGATAAAAATAAATAAAATATTAAAATATTCATTAATTTTCTTTTCGGCTTAGTCTCTTTATTAATCCTGGGTCCCCACAGCAAAATGAACCGCCAACTTATCCAGCATATGTTTTACACAGCGGATGCCCTTCCAGCTGCAACCCATCACTGGGAAACATCCA
>CAIGQW010053631.1:25766067-25789842 GCA_903798125.1 Danio choprae | reverse complement strand
AAAAAAAAAAATCATTACTGCCCAAACCTAACATTTTTTAATGAGTGGTCAAATCTAAATTTGTCAATTGGCACAAATGAAATTCTACAAACTGATGTTTTTTCAGTTGTAACAACAGCCTGTTAACATTGGCTCAATGAGAAATAATGTGTTGAGCCAATTTAAAAACCATCAAGTCTGGCCAATTTTGTTATTGGCTCAATTGAATATTTTAAATGGTTGTAGCATGCTTTTTTGGTTTCACTTAATTAAAAAAATGTATATTGGTAAATTTACATTGATAAAATAACTTTACTGAAGTGTTTATTCCCCGTTGTCTAAAAAGTAAAAAAAAAAAATCTGAAAATGAATAAAAACATATACAAAATAATGATACACTGCCACATTTATTCATTTATTTTTATTAAACAGACACTATTGTGAAAATACATTAAAATAACAAATACATTGAACATTTCTATAAAGTATACCTGTAAGATTTTATAATAACTATAAATCATCTATTAAGCATTAGCAAATAGTGAATTCACTATCTGTCAAGAATGAACTCTACATTAATAGACATTAGTAAGCAGTTTATAACTGCAAATAGAAATGCTCTATTATTGACTTATAAGCACATTTATAATGTGCTTAATAGTTGTACTTTTATACTTTGTTACTGATAATTTTTTCATGACAAAATTAAGTACCGCATTATTTACAAATCTTTTGTATTTTGTTGTTGTTGTTTTTTTTTTAACCATTCAGAATGAGTTAGTAAATTATTAATAATCTATTCAAATCAACATTTATATATTATCCAGGCATATACTAATAGTTAATTTGTATGTTAATAAATGCTTTATTAACTCAACTTCATCCAGTTTTGTGACCTAATCTAGTGAGGACTATTTATGCTTTATAAATCCCTAATAAATGACAATTGAAGGCTCAGTATCAAATGAACAATACATCTTTGCAATCAAGTTGTTTATTTTCTTTTTTTCCTGTTTAGAATGTAACTGAGCCTTTCATTGTTATTTATAAGAGATTTATAAAGCATAAATAGTCCTCACTTTAGATTAGGTCATAAAACCGGATTAAGTCAAGTTAATAAAGCTTTTATTAACATACATTAACTATTAATATATGCCTGAATAATAAAATATATAAATGTTAATTTGAATAGTTTATTAAGCATTTACTCAAGCATTCTGAATAATCATTAAAAACCAGCAACTTCTCTCAAATAACTGGTTCGTAAATGATGCGATACTTAATTGAGTAATGAATAAATAATTATTAACAAAGTGATGATAATACAATCATTAAGCACATTATATGTGCTTATAAGTCAGGAATAGAGCATTTGTATCTGCAATTATAAATAGATAATGAATTAACTATTTGCTAATGCTTAATGAATGATTCATAGTGTTTAGTTATTATATAGTGTTACCATTGTTTTTTGTAAAAAAAATTATCAGTTAATTCTCAATAATATCACTATATGGAATTTTGAAGAGTCTGGCAGAAATAATTCCAAATAGGTTGGTAATAAGTAAAGCTGCTGTTTGTGGAATTGCTTAATGATCCTCTGCTGAGATTTTGGGAGATTCAGTGTGTTTTATTTCAGCTGAGTTCATCTAAGGCTGTGACTGAAGTCAGTTGTAGATTTGTGTTATTAACAGCAGGTTCTCATCTTGAGTGCTCACTTATCACTTAATTAATCCCTTCATTGTCTCCTTAACATTAACTCTGCTGCTGAGTAACTTTAACTCAATGTAGAGAGGGACCAAGTACTATCTGAACTGAGTAAATTTTACAACTTTTCCAGTGTAATTGTAAATTTAATTATTGTCATTAAATCTGCCTCATACTGTGCTTCTCACATCAGGCCACCATGAATGCTCGCACACAGAGAATTTTGGACTCAGGATCTCTGACCCAGTCAGCTCCAGCCAGCCCCACCAGCAAAGGCACACTAATTCATCAAGCTGGGTGAGTTATACACACTTTAAATGTGCATTTAATTCATAAAATCAGTACCAGGGCCATGTAATCACCTACTGTAGAGTATAATTAAAGAAATAAAGTAGAATATAATATCTTGGGTTCTTTGCTTTACTCTCCTTTGTATGTATTAAACATCATCTTGCACTTTTTATTAGCTGTGTTTTGATATTGCTGTTGATTTTGGTTTTGCATTATTGCAGTGCATGCTGTCCCTGTTGTTTGGCAATGGATTAATCTGTGTAATATGGCCTTACTTGTTGGTGTTGTAGTGCTTCCCACAGATCCAAATGCTCTTCATCTCCCTCCAGCGGATCTCCACCCATGCCTGGTGCATCCAGCTCCAGCCTCACCAATGAAGTGCCCAAACCACCGGTCCGGGATGGCCCGCCTGCTCGGCCACCATACACGCCAACACTAGGTGGTCAGGCACCCCACTCACAGCAGTTTCCACGCACCAGGAAGATGTTTGACAAGGGCCCTGATCAGGTACATCAATCTCTTCAACACAACCCTCATAATTCTACACTGTTTGTTTGTTATAATTATTTATTTGAGAAATACTGTATTTTGCAGCCATGTGGGTTTTCTTATTTTGATAATGGGCTTTTTAATCCCTCTTTTAAACAGGGAATCCTGAAAACATGAAGAACAATTTAATTTAAAAATTAACCAGCACAGTTGCTTTTTCATATTGGTAATGATAAGAGATGATTTTCTGCATATTAAAATGTTTTTGAGAAGGATCATGTGACACTGAAGGTTGGTGAGATTAATAAAGAATAAATTATTGTTTTAAGCAAAATGAAGCACAATCTGTTTTTAATTATACAATGTGTCAACCTTTAAATAACTTGTGTGGCAACTTACATATTGTAATTTATTTGCATGTTCCTAAGACTGCTGAGGATGGAGATGAGACGGCTGTTCACAGGAGCTTCGTCAGTTTGAGTCTGCAGACAGGTCTTTGTGACTGGAGTGCCAAATACTTTGCTCAGCCTGTCATGAAGGTAGGTGGTGCAGGAATCAAAGGTCATATCTAAATCATGAATTCTAAATCATACAAAATCAATTTTAAATCATTTTAGTACATAAGCGAGAAAGAGTGGGACTCATAATCTAATATTATCAAAAGTAGTGTTGAAGTGACTCAAGACTGTGTGTGAGATCATCTACTCAGAGAGACACAAGTAGTACTGTAGTTCTGTTCCAGAGTCTACTGACTTGCTTGGCTGTCTGCTTTTCATAGCCTTTAATTCAAATGCAGCATGCTTGTCTAAATGGAACCTTTTAGACAAATTCTCAAGACATGTTAATAGCAGTACTTGAATCCTACTGCTAAATGGTGAAAATATAACGTGAAATTTTTTAAATCAAAATAATGCTAGTGATGTTAGGAAGCTAAAACTGAAGGCTGTTTAATTAAAAAATGTATTTGAAACTTTTTTACCTTTGTGTATATCTTAATAATTGTATTGGTAAAAGATTAATGAAAGATAATACAGTGCTCAAAAAAATAAAGGGAACTAAAATAACACATCGTAGATCTGAATGAATGAAATGTTCTTATTAAATGCTTTGTTCTTTACGTAGTTAAATGTGCTGACAACAAAATAACACAAAAATGGTTAATGGAAATCAAATTTATTAACCCATGGAGGTCTGGATTTGGAGTCACACTCAAAATTTAAGTGTAAAAACACACTACAGGCTGATCCAACATTAATGTAATGTCCTTAAAACAAGTCAAAATGAGGCTCAGTAGTGTGTGTGGCCTCCACGTGCCTGTTTGACCTCCCTACAATGCCTGTGCATGCTCCTGATGAGGTGGCAGTGGTCTTCTCAGAGATCTCCTTTCAGACCTGGACTGAAGCATCTGCCAACTCCTGGACAGTCTGTGCAACGTGGCGTTGGTGGTGGAGCGAGACATGATTTCCCAGATGTGCTCAATTGGATTCAGGTCTGGGGAACAGGTGGGCTAGCAATAATGGCTTCATCTTGCAGGAACTGTTGACACACTCCAGACACATGAGGCTTATCATTGTTTTGGATTAGGAGGAACCCAGGGCCAACCACACTGTCATACTGTATGGTCTCACAAGGGGGTTGAGGTTCCTAATGGCAGTCAGGCTACCTCTGGTGCTGTGCGACCCTCTAAAGAAATGACACCCCACACCATTACTGACCCACTGCCAAACCAGGATGATGTTGCAGACAGCAGAACATTCTCCACAGCGTCTCCAGACTCTGTTACATCTCTGTCATGTGCTCAGTGTGAACCTGCTTTCATCTGTGAAGAGCACAGGGTGCCAGTGGCAAATTTGCCAATCTTGTTGTTCTATAGCAAATGCCAAACGTCCTGTGCGGTGTTGGACCACAACCCCCACCTATGGATCTCGGGCTCTCATACCACCCTCATGGAGTCTGTTTCGGACTGTTTGAGCAGACACATTTGTGGCCTGCTGGAGGTCCTTTTGCAGGGCTCTGGCAGTGCTCCTCCTCTTTCTCCCTGCACAAAGGCGGAGGCAACGCTTCTGCTGTTGGATTGTTGCCCTCCTATGGCCTCCTCCACATCTCCTGGTGTACTGGCCTACTTGTAGCACTTCCATGCTCTGGACACTACACTGACAGACACAGCAAACCTTCTTGCCACAGCTTTCACAGAAAAACTGAACGCTTCACTAGCAAGAAAACAGTTAAACAAACCATGTGTGCGAGGATAAAGAATGTGCCTCCTCCATTCGGCCTCTTTACTTTCTCTTTACTTTACTTTTACTTTTTACTAATTTACTTTCGTATTTGCCTCATATAGTCGAAAACCTGACAGATGGACAAATCTAAACTAGTTTTTATTAAAACAAATATAAATATGCATATAATAAATATTACTACTAATAATAATAACATTATACAAAAGCAAACTGTCATGAATAAACTGAAGAAAAAAAACAGATATGAAGAAGGCATGGAGGTAGTCGTTTTTATATTTATATAGAAAATAATAATTTTTGTAACATTTTAATCCTTTTTTTTTATTTGAAAATATATTTGTGTATTGCTGTACATCCTGTGTGTATTAAGAAACGTGTAAGCGTTTGCACTTGCATAGGCACAGAACTAACATGCTCTGTACTGGACTTTACTTGGTCAATGGCGCAGTCTATTTCAGTTTATCAAAATAGCAATGCGTCAACAATGCGCCTTAACACACCTCCTTTGTAGTCCACAAAGTGGTGCAAATGGATTTGCTATTTAAACAATGTGGTGCAAAACATCTTAAATTAGGGTTGCGCTGGTCTGAAAATAGCAACAAATCGTGCCATACATGTCTTGCGTCTTATTGCGCCGAATGTATGATCGGACCCTCAGTGTCTGTTTATACTCAGACTGTTCACGTTTAAATAGTCGTCCTAGTTGTGGAGGCTATTTAAACTGAAAATGCCACAAAGCCTTGGTTTAAACAATCTAACAGACAGCAGCCACTGTTAGCAAATATGACATGACTATTTTTAAACAATCAACCCCAGTTTGAATTTACCTTTGGCAAGTAGATAAATAGTTAGATAGATGATATGCGTGTTTGGCTTTCTCCGATTGCAACATGTGTTACATGGCTATTCTATACTGTGCTATCATTGCAATTCTGTTCACTGTCAAATTCTGCTACTGCAACCAAGCACCATCACATTATTTTTTATTTGTTCAGCTTTTTTCATGGTCTTCCTGTGTTCATATACAAATTAGAGTTTTGTATATTTAAGCAGAGACTGTCTGTCTGTCTCCAGAGATGTTCAATTGGGTTTAAGTCAGGGTTCTGGCTGGATCATTAAAGAATAGTCACAGAGTTGTTGTGAAGCCACGCCTTCGTTATTTTAGCTGTGTGCTTAGGGTCATTGTCTCGTTGGAAGGTAAACCGTCAGCCCAGTCAGAGGTCCTGAGCACTTTGGTAAAGGTTTTCGTCCAGAATATCCTTGTACTTGGTTTTTTGTAAATTTGTAATATAAACGCAGCTACTGTTTTTCATCTGTGCAGAGTTAGAGTCCCACATGGACCAGCCTTGCTGTCGGTCGCTGTACGACTTCGAGCCGGAGAACGAGGGCGAGCTGGGCTTTAAAGAGGGCGACATCATCATACTCACCAACCAGATCGATGAGAACTGGTACGAAGGCATGATCAATGGCGAGTCGGGCTTCTTCCCCATCAACTACGTAGATGTGCTGGTGCCACTGCCACACTGAACCCAACATCCACTTCACCGATCATCCTCTGCTGCATTCTCACCGATGAAAGCCTTGCGTTTCACCACAGACAGTGTTCAGCCGTTGACCTTCAGTATTTATTGATCTCATTTCCTTCACGGTGCCGCATAGAGGTTCGTACACTGCTCTGCGTCAGTGTTTTTGCTTCGTTTATTTCGGTAAAATAAGATCTAAACATCTTTAAAACTAAATACATTTATTAGATGATGCTAATGTATGGTATTTAAAGTACAGCAGAGAAAATAAGTATTCAACACGTCATGTTTTTTCCTGGAAATAATATTTCTAAAGGAGCTGTTGACATGAAATTGAACCAGATTTTGGTTAAAAACCAGAACAATACAAACATAAAAATAAAACAAAACAAAAAAAAATCAGAAAAATGAGTTATGTGTAATAACAATGGAATGACACAAGGAGAAAGTACTGAACTACTGAAACGTATTTAATACTTTATATAAAAGGCTTTTTTAATGATGGCAGCTTAAAAATGCCTCTCATATGGAGAATGAAGTCACATGCATTGCTCAGGTGTGAATTTTTCACAGACTTCAACGGTGTGTCAAAATCTTGATGGTTCTGTGGGTCTCGTCTATCAAATCTGATCTTTAATTTGTATTTTCTATTGGATTCAAGTCAGGTGATTGGCTGGGCCATTCTACAGCTTGATTTTCTTTCTCTGAAAGCATTTGAGAGTTTTCTTGGCTGTGTTTTGGATCATTGTCCTGCTGAAATGTCCACCCTGGTTTCATCTTCATCATCCTGCTAATGTAGATGTTGGACTGAAGCAGCTTATATTCATTTACACTGACGAAGGGTAGAGGGTTACCGAAGAACTACTGAGAGATTTCAGCTGCTGTCTGGGCTTTCACTGCCTTTCTACACCTCCCTTTCTTCATGTGTTCAATACTTTTCCATGTGTCATTTAATTTTATTACGCATAACTTCATTTGTAAACTAATTAGATTAGTTTTTCTTTGCATATATGGATTTCTTTGGTTGTTGCAAACATCCGGTGAAAATTTAAAGTCAATGGCATTTTTCTTTTTTTGAGAAAAATGGTGACGTGTTCAATACTTATTTTTCCTCGCTGTAATGATGCAGTTGAAATTTGAAGCTAAATGTTTATTATTTTTCAAATATTTTTTTAAGTGATGTTTAATGGGTAAAATATGCTTTACCATATGTTTAAACAATATTTGTAATAACTAATTTGTAATAAATAATTTATTATTTAAGTAATTAATTTTTTTTGTCTTTTCCATGATGACAGAGCATCATATTTTACAAGTTATTTTTGCTATACACTAGTATTCAGATTAAATTGCAATTTTTAACTTAACTAGGTTAATTATGATAATTAGGGAAGTCATTGTATAACTGTGGTTTGTTCTGTAGCCAATCGAGAGGAAAAAAACAACATTTCTTAAATATAATAATATTGATATTCAAGTTTAGTTTAAACTTTTATGTTTAAAACTGCTTTTATTCCAGCCAAATTAAGTGAAATATAATTTTTTTCAGAAGAAAAAATATAATCGGAAATCCTGTGAAAATTATATAAAAAAAATTCATTTACATTATATTTAATACTTTGTTTTTATCTGTATTTGAATATTTTACCTTTTTAAATGAAATATTTTATTTCTCTTACTTTTTTTTTTTTTTTTACATTTATTTTTTCAACATTATCCCCTATAAAATAGCAGAAAAAATGTTTTTGGTTGCTCAAGTAAAGTCATTTTGATTTAAGGATGTTTTGCCGCTATTTTACCGAAACACGACACTGAAAATGCTGGTGACGAACATGTGTTTTTGGCAACACGGGCTCATTGTGGATACGTACCCCTGTTTATATTTCTGAAGAGCATGAATTATGTAGCCAGAGGTATGTCTGGCTGCATTGTGTCTTTAAAACGAACACTACAGGGTGGCATGACGCCGCCAACGGCTTCTACTGTAGACGCTTTTCCGGTGTTACCAGTTTGCTCAGTGGCTCACTGCGTACGTTGGTAGAGTTGGGACGCAGAGTGGAGTTGACCATGATGATGGAATCTGGTGAAGAACGGTTCCAGAAACCAGGTAAAACAGAAGCAAAATAATAAATAAAATAATAAATAAATAAACAACAAGCTGAAAACGTGGTGAAATCATGTTACCGCGATGACTTTTCTTTTTTTAAATTGCTTTTGAAAACACTATCGGTTGAGTTTAGGGAAGGGATGGGTGGGTCAGTCAGTCGACAGCCTGGTCGGCTGAAGTGTATATTGCACCCTCTGGTGGATTTACTCATGAAGAGGATGCACGAGAGAAATTTGAGATCAAAAAGCACACAGCTCCCTCTGCAAGCAGACGTACCTCCAGTCACGTATTTCGCTGTCCCCAGAAATGTAGATCTGGGTACATATCCGCAATGCGCCTGGGTTGGTTTTTGGCAGTGTCATGCTTATTTCAGTGCAATTTATTTCAGCTTCAGCACAGCATTCGCCTCTGTTCATTTGAAAATGTGATGCATTCAATGGGGTGGAGTTTTACCTTCTCAGTCTCCTTCTTTGTATTTTAGTTTGTTTCTTAGTTTATTTAGCTCTGATATGGGCTTTTACCTGCCTGCGGTGGTCTTACGTGTTTTTTGAAACACAATTTTTCTATGAACTGTGACTGCAACTCTAATGAATGTCCTCTTTATCTCTCTCCGTCTCCGTTTACACACTTATTGTGATCTTAGGCATCATATTAAGTCCCCCGGGTGTTTTAATGGCTTTCGCTCTCTTTCTCAAGTGCTTTTTTTGAATGGTGACCATATTGCACTAAAGCTTTAGAAAAACAAACCCATTGATGTGCACATTTGTTTAATTTTTTTTTATTTAGGACATTGCACTTTCTACTGTATCTCTTTCTGCCATGCCGAGAAATACAAAGTTTTATCAGTCTTATCGTATGGAACAAAATATATATATACAGTATATAAATATATATTGATATGATTCACAACTTCGTACTGTACGTAACGAGGATTTTATTTGCTCGTCTATGTGGTTTGTTTGACCTCTGTCGTACTTTTTACATTTGTATTTGTTAATGACTTGTTTTTTTCTTTCTGTAGTTCGTAAGTATCTGGACCAACTGATGAGATTTGTGTCTGTGTTTGTCCACCAAAAATAGACTGTATTCGGGTAATGTCGAACATTATTTTTGTTACTCTGAGCAGTTTCTTGTGCATGAACTTTTGAATGACTGTTTATTTTGTTTCTGACATTGACCACAAGGTTTCAATCTTTTTATATTTTAGAATAGTCATGTTTTAATTTACATTTCTGGCCAAATAACGCAGTCAGAGAGCAAAAAGGGACAAAAAAAAAGCTGTTTTGTCACAAATGATGCTTTAAAGCTGCACTAACAACCAACAACCGAGTTGCCAAAAGTACAAAATGTTAGCTTTTTCTAAAAAAGAAAATATTAGTGATGATTTTTTTTGACTGGTTACAGTGCCACATTTACAGTGCTCAACATATACGAGTACACCCTTCACAATCTCTCATTTAAATTAATATTTTGTATAGGATGCTTTACAATATTATATTTGTGCATATACATTAGATTAGTCAGTACTGAAGCCAAATCTGAAGCTAATCTAACAAAATAACTTATGATAATGGTTCAAAATGAGCACACCCAAATTTATATGATAGGGAAAAATATTAAATAAAAAATGTAAAAAAAGTAAAAATCAGGAGAAACAAAATTTTTTATAAAATTTTCTTGAAATTTAGTATTTGTCTCCAATATTTTCATGAATTTAAATGTATTATCTTTCCATTTCTAAAGATGTTCTGGGACTAAACAGATTTATTAAACAGATATATTTATTCAAATAATATTTTTGTTCAAATGCACCAAAATATATGACCTATATTCACTGAGAAATGGATACAAATATTCATTTTCAAAATGGGGTGTACTCATATATGCTGAGCACTGTAAATATTATAGTTTGTAGTCTAATTCAACTTTTATCCATTAACATGAGCTGTATGAATAATGATGCTTTAGCGAATACTAGTAAATAAATAAATTAGTGTTACCAAATAGGGCTTAAAATTGGTTAATGTTTCCTGATTCTTCATTTTGGATCATTTGGTTTCACCATGTACAGTTGAAGGCAAAATCAGTAGCCCTCCTGTGAACATTTAAATGCTTTTTCAAATATTTCCCAAGTTCTGTTTAACAGAGGGATTATTTTTTTTAAGTAACATTTTTAATAACGGGTGGCACGGTGGCTCAGTGGTTAGCAATGTCCCCTCGCAGCAAGAAGGTCGCTGGTTTGAGTCCCAGCTGGGCCAGTTGGCATTTCTGTGTGGAGTTTGCATGTTCTCGCCGTGTTGGCGTGGGTTTCCTCCGGGTGCTCCGGTTTCCCCCACAGTCAGACATGCGCTATAGGTGAATTGAATAAACTAAATTGGCCATAGTGTACGAGTGTGTGTGTGTGAATGTGAGAGTGTATGGGTGTTTCCCATTACTGGGTTGCGGCTGAAAGGGCATCCGCACAAAACATATGCTGGAATAGTTAGCGGTTCATTCTGCTGTGGTGACCCCTGATGAATAAAGGGACTAAGCCGAAGAAAAATGAATGAATGATTATTTTTGTTCAGCCTCTATTGTTTATGTTGAGTTCTTTCACTTTGAAGACCATAAAAGGGGCTTATTCTATGCCATAAAGTCATATTACGGAACCTACACACATAAGCCTGATAAAAATGCTCATTTTAGAAAGAAATCGAATGGCATTAAGAGGTTTTTGCATATGAACAGATTCAGATGATTATTAAAAAAGCAGAAATTGCCATTTAAATGTGTCCGCCCAGTAATCATGATTAAATCTTTTAGATGTAGAATAGCTTTTCACTTCCAAACACTATTTGCTAACTCCTAATCCATGTTTCTTCTCTTCAAACGTTGATCACTACATTGTCGAGCGAAAGGAAAGCTGCGAATGGTTTTCGTTTTTGCTCTCTGGCGTAATTTATACACAAAAAGTGGTTTATAGATGTTGTAAATGAATATATTATTACACACTGTATATTGCATAAATAAATGACGTGGAAATCATTATATGTATGTTTCATTCTTGCTTTTTTTTTTTTTGCATCAAAATGAAGTAGCAGCTGCCTTAAAGGGATAGTTCACACAAAAAACTGTTCAATCTGCCATGATTTACTTCAAACCAGTTTCTTTCTTCTGTTGAACACAAAAGAAGATTTTCTGAAGAATGTTGTAGCCAATACTTATGTTTCCTTTCAAAGATCAAATGTATATGAACATATTAAATGTATTGAAATGAATTAACGTACAAAACGAATTAAATATAGATGCCAAACTGGAATATTGCATAAAGCATTTGCAAATAAAGCACCGTTTCCATCCAAATTCGTCACTTCCTGATTAACTGCTGCTGAGTATCAAAAAGAAAAATGCGTTTTGCTGCCATCGGTGGGCCTTTTAATCGGTGGGCCAATTAATGTCACTTAATGCTGTCTCATTGTACCCTAGTTCTGACAGAAACGTTTAGTTTTTTTAATCACATGATCTTTTAAAACAAAATCCCTTGACTTTTGTGACGCACATGCTGGAATTTATTGGGTAAATTTGTTTCTATTGTAGCTTACGGACATTTTTTGGCTAATAATTGCCATTTTTAATACCAATTTTCAATTTATGCGCATCTTGGCCTTCAGATGATAATAATGCACATAAATAGTCCAAAATAGTCCAAAATCCTCATAAAAAACTGGTGGATTGAATCATGGCTATTTACATGGTTATTTGTAATGCTATATAGTCCAAAATGCGCATTAAAACAGGTGGATGGAAACATGGTTATTTACTCCCATAGTATTTGTATTATTCCAATCATGGATTTAAATGGCTACCAATTACTGTCATTCTTCAAAACATCTTCTTGTGTGTTCAACAAAAAGAAGAAACTCAATAAATGATGAGTAAACATTCATTTTTTTTTTAATTTTAACAAACTAGCATCAAATTTAACTCTTGAAATTGTCGATAATTGACTTTTATATCCAAACCTATCAGCCCATATAAACTGTTTGCGACCACTTAGCTTAAAAATAAATAAATAAATAAAGTAAAGAGTAAATCTAATAAATCTTTTTTTTTTTTCAGTGCAGTCAACTATCATCCTTCAAAATATCTTTGTTTAGAAGAATAAGAAGAAACTCAAGAAATGAGTAAATTCATTTTTTTTTTTTATTGGGTGAACATCAAGTTTAAGACTCTGGAAATTGTCCGTAATTGACTTTTATATCCAAACCTCAGTGCTCCTCTGTTTTGTTTTTCTGTTTGTCTTTGGTTTACTCTGTGTTCCTCTATTGCCCTTGTTAGTTGGACAGTTCACTGCGCAAATCCAGTAATCCACAACTAGATCAAGAGTCGGTAGTGATGTAGTGCTGGTGACATCTCTAAACGTCAAAGAGGTGATCAACATTCCTTCGTAATTCATGCACATTTTGTTGTATTTGGTAAAACGTTTATCCTACACTGGTTTTTATGAAAATGTACTAAATTTATGCACATATTTACATTAACATTAAGGTTTGTTTTATGTTGTAGTCCAAAATGCGCATTAAAACAAGTGGATGGAAACATGGCTATTTACTTCCATAGTATTTTTATTATTCCTACTATGGATGTCAATGGGTACCAGTTACTATAGTTCTTCAAAACATCTTCTTTTGTGTTCAACAGAAACAAGCAACTCAATAAATGATGAGTAAACAGTAAATTTTATTGGTTGAACAATGTGCACACGAACTAGCATCAAATTTAAGACTCTTGAAATTGTCTGTAATTGACTTTTATATCCAAACCTATCAGCCCATATAAACTGTTTGCAACCACTTACCTTAAAAAAAAAAGAAGAGTAAATCCAATAAATCATTTTTTTTCAGTGCAGTCAACTATCATCCTTCAAAATATCTTCTTTTGTGTTCAACAAAAAGAAGAAACTCAACAAATGATGGGTAAACGTTCATTTTTATTGGGTGAACATCAAGTTTAAGACTCTGGAAATTGTCCGTAATTGACTTTTATATCCAAACCTCAGTGCTCCTCTGTTTTGCTTTTCTGTTTATCTTTGGTTTACTCTGTGTTCCTCTATTGTCCTTGTTTGTCGTACAGTTCGCAGCGCAAATCCAGTCTGGTTGATGATCCACAACTAGATCAAGAGTCGGTAGTGATGTAGTGCTGGTGACATCTCGAAACGTCAAAGAGGCGATCGACGGCGAGTCTTGGTTTACAGCGCCGTATCCATTCCAGGATCCATCCTTGACCAGCACAGACTTCTTGATCATCTTCCAGCCCAAATGATTGAGCTCTAAGAAGTTCAAAAAGATGCAGAAAACTCCCACGCAGAACATGAAGATCAGAAAAACGGTTTTCTCTGTGGGACGAGAAACGTAGCAGTCGACCCTTTGCATGCAAGGGGAAGACGTGCAAACGAAATGAGTTGGGACGCGGAATCCGAAAAGCAGCCATTGAGCCACTACGAAAGCCACTTCGAGGATGGTACGAAAGCAAACGTGGAAGATGTAATACTTCGAAAGGACTCCCGAAGAACTTTTCGATGTTTGCGTTGGTTTCTGGTTGGTAATTCCTTCAAGGCTTGGATTCAGGTGTTTATGCGATTTAATGGAGCAGCTCTCCGAATCGCAGCTCCTCTCAAGCGCTTCCTTTATCTGCTCACCTTCGGGTTGTTTGGATAAGTTGTGCCAGGTGTATATAATAAAACAAAGTGACGGGCTGGATACTGTGATGATCTGGAAGACCCAAAAACGTGGTTGCGATATTGGCGCGAATGCATCATAACAGACGTTCGGACATCCCGGCTGAAGAGTATTGCACACGAACATCTCTTGCTCGTCAGTATAGACATCTTCGGTCGCCACTGCGACGATTAGCAATCTGAAAATCACCATTATTGTGAGCCAGAGGCGACCGATCATGGTGGAGTGCTGGTGCACGGCGTCCAGCAGCCGCTTCAGCAGCGTCCATTCTGTCATGTCTCTGCGTGCCGGCCGATTGAAGTACAGCACCTGAAATAGCTCCACTTTAGCTCTGCTGCCAGCGAGGACGGCCGTTTTCATGTTACAGCTCTGGCCGGAGAGCGAAGGTGCCATCACTGCTCCCAGCCATGCCTTTCTCCTTCAGAGATAAGGCCTCGCCGCGACCACTTCACACCGGTCACGTGGTGCCGTCGCTCGTCTGTCAAGTGCATTTAGAAAGCGGGAGCTGATAGCGTCGGCAGATTATGCTCTTTTCAGATTGATAGGATGGGTTGCTTCTGGAGGCCACGCTTTTAAAAATACGCCATAGATAGCGGATGCGTCCATGATCTGTTGTGTACTTTAAATTTGGCATCATGTCAAGTGAGTATTGTTGGCTCTTATGACAGATTG
This sequence comes from Danio choprae, assembly GCA_903798125.1. Classification (NCBI taxonomy): domain Eukaryota; kingdom Metazoa; phylum Chordata; class Actinopteri; order Cypriniformes; family Danionidae; genus Danio; species Danio choprae. The sequence continues at coordinate 25,775,117 of CAIGQW010053631.1, read as the reverse complement.
TTTATGTTTCTTGTTCACAAAAGTCTGCTAAATGGATGAATGTGGCCCTAAGTGACAAAACCACAGGTATATTTTTGCCACTTGGGTCAAAATTTTAGTTTTTTTTGTTTTTTTTGATGCCAAAAATCATTACAATATTAAGTAAAGATCATGTAACATTAAGATATTTAGTAAATGCTGTACTGTAACTATAAAAAATTCTGCTAAATGGATAAATATGATCCTAAAGACACAGGTATATTTTTGGCAATAGCCAAAAACACCTTGTATTGGTCAAAATTATAGATGTTTCTTTTATGCCAAAAATCAATGCAATATTAATTAAAGATCATGTTACATTAAGCTATTTCATACATTTCCCACTAAATATACACTATCTGGCTACTTTATTAGGTACACCCTACTAGTACCGGGTTGGACCCCTTTTGCCTTTAGAACTGCCTTAATGCTTCATGGCATAGATTCAACAAGGTACTGGAAATATTCCTCAGAGATTTTGGTCCATATTGACATGATAGCATCACGCAGTTGCTGCAGTTCCATTATGCGAATTTCCCGTTCCACCACACCCCAAAGGTGCTCTATTGGATTGAGATCTGGTGACTGTGGAGGTCATTTAAGTACAGTGAACTCATTGTCATGTTCAAGAAACTAGTCAGATGATTCGCACTTTATGACATGGCGCGTTATCCTGCTGGAAGTAGCCATCAGAAGATGGGTACACTGTGGTCATAAAGGCATGGACATGATCAGCAACAATACTCAGGGAGGCTGTGGCGTTGACTTGATGCTCAATTGGTACCAATGGGCCCAAAGTGTGCCAAGAAAATGTCCCCCACACCAATACACCACCACCACCAGCCTGAACCGTTGATACAAGGCAGGATGGATCCATGCTTTCATGTTGTTGATGTCAAATTCTGACACTACCATCCAAATGTCGCAGCAGAAATCGAGACTCATCAGACCAGGCAATGTTTTTCCAATCTTCTATTGTCCAATGTTGGTGAGCCTGTGCAAATTATAGCCTCAGTTTCGTGTTCTTAGCTGACAGGAGTGGTACCCGGTTTGGTCTTCTGCTGCTGTAGCCCATCCGCCTCAAGGTTCGACGTGTTGTGTGTTCAGAGATGCTCTTCTGCATACCTCAGTTGTAACGAGTGGTTATTTGAGTTACTGTTGCCTTTCTATCAGCTGGAACCAGTCTGGCCATTCTCCTCTGGCCTCTGGCATCAACAAGGCAGTTCACAGAACTGCCACTCACTGAATATTTTCTCTTTTTTGGACCATTCTCTGTAAACGCTAGAGATGGTTGTGGGTGAAAATCCCAGTAGATTAACAGTTTCTGGAATACTCAGACCAGCCTGTCTGGCACCAACACTTAAATCACCTTTCTTCCTCATTCTGATGCTCTGTTTGAACTGCAGCAGATCGTCTTGACCATGTCTACATGCCTTATGCATTGAGTTGCTGCCATGTGATTGGCTGATTAGAAATTTGCATTAACGAGCGTTGGACAGGTGTACTTAATGAAGTGGCTGTTGAGTGTATATGAAAAGGTAATTTTTGATTAGTAATATGCATTGCTAAGAACTTAATCTGGACAACTTTAAAGATGATATTCTCAATATTACATTCTTTTTTCAAACCTTATTATCTTGGCCAAGTGTTGTGCTATATCTTAACAAAATATGAATCCCCCTTAACTTGTTCAAAACTAGTTTGAGTTAAATTTTTCTGTTGAACACTAAGGAAGATCATTTGAAGAATGCTGGTTACTGGCACCCATTAACTTCCATAATAATTTTCTTCCTATACAAGTCAATGAGTGCCAGCAACCAGCATTCTTCAAAACATCAATATAAAGGCTTCAATAGAAAGTTTAAAATGAATAAACTGCGGTGAACTATCTATTTAAATAAACTGTGGTGATGAAATGTTCTTGTACTGGTTGTTTGCAAAAATGATAGCAGCTATTTTGAATGTAAAACTGAAATAGACATGACAGCAGTTATCTTGGTATCTCCTATAACGGGCTCCTGGAGATTAGATGAGACCTTAAAAAGTCTGACTTAAGTGGACACTATAAAGAAAAAGCAGTAAACATTGTGCTTTAGACACTGTGAGTCCATTTCGAAGCTTGTAAAGAGGACAAGACAACTCACTAGACAGCTATATAATTGATTTGGAAATCTTTACATAGCGAGTAACTGGACTCAAAATGGTGCTGAGGTTTTGGGCATCACACACAAATAGAAAACAGTAAAATTTCTGTATTTGTTCATACAGATGTGCTGAATGTGATTGATAATAATATGTACACTTAACATTTTTCTATAGAATCTACAGTAACTTACTGGCAGCAGTTCGCTAGTAACTTACAGTAAATCAATTACAGCAAAAATACTGTATTTACACTTATAGCATCATTCATATTGCTGTATATGTATTTTCAGTATTGTATTGTACAGTATGTTTCACTACTGTACAATAGTCATTTTCACAATGCAACCTTTTAAATACAGTAACATACTGCAAAACTGTCCTACAGTAAAATACAGTTCATATTACAGTAAAATACTGTGTCATTTACAAAGTCGTTAACAAGTGCATAACAGCAGGAAGAACTTTTCCTTTTTTTTTTGCTCGCACACATTGTTATTCTGGGGGCGACCTGGTGGCTCAGTGGTTAGCACTGTCACCTTGCTGCAAGAAGGTTCGAGTCCCGGCTGGGTCAGTTGTCATTTCTGTGTGGAGTTTGCATGTTCTCCCCGTGTTGGCGTGGGTTTCCTCCGGGTGCTCTGGTTTCCCCCACAGTCCAAAGACATGCGCTATAGGTGAATTGGGTTAAACAAAACTGGCAAAAGTTTCCCAGTACTGGGTTGCAGCTGGAAGGGCATCCGCTGCGTAAAACATATGCTGGATAAGTTGACAGTTCATTCCGCTGTGGTGACCCCTAACGAATAAAGGGACTAAGCCGAAGGAAAATTAATGAACGTATGAACATTGTTATTCTTTAGGTGAACAATTAATCCGTGAAAGTCAATTCACAAAAAAAACCCAATAAATAATGTTTTTGTAATGTTCAATCAAAGTCTAGCTATCTGCTTCAGCGTTTGGAGTTTGACAGCTTCAGCCTAGGCACGGCTCGAGACCATAATTTTGGATTCGGTGCGATACTAGAATGTAATACTTCGATAAAGATACTAAATCAATACTATAGGTTACAAATAAACAGCCTCAGAAGATAAGTGAATTAAAAATATAATTAAAATATATAAAACCCATTAGATCATCATTGAGTATTTAATAACCTTGGTTAAAGTTAGGCATGTGTTCTGACAGCGAGGACTCAAAATCACTTGCTCATGCTAATTTTAAATGTGAATTTAGAGATCAACAGGTCATATTTCATACATTTTGTTTTATTAAAACTTAATTCAGTACTGACCAATGCAAGTACATAAGATGTGATCAGTGCATGAAAGCTCAACATAACATTCTTTAGTGCTTTCTCTTAATCTTTGTCCACTTCAGATTCATGTTAGCATTGCTTCATGTTAGCTGTTGGCAGTGCCGCAAACCCATCTCACTTTCCTGAAACTAGAATTAATATAGGTTATTAAGCTTGCTTCAGTCACAATCGATTAATATTTGGTTGTTTGAAATAACCAAAACTGTGTCAAGCGTGTAACATGCATCACGTTTGTACACCACGCTCTGTATTTGAAATGAAGCCACAATTCCCGCGCAAACGAGCGCGTGTCCGCCAGCGCATCAGCCGGTCACACTTCACCGCGCCCCGCCGCCACATTAAAGAGGAAGCGGGGTTTATTCCTCTGGTAATCCTGCTGTCTGGATCTCTCGGAGGTGTCAAAGGAATTATTCACCCCTTCACGCGCTTCATGAAGGAATCCGCATTGATGGCCATTCTCGTGAGCAGCTTGGCCATGAATAGCGGACAGGATTAGTGCCAATGGGACAGAAAGAAAGGCGAGCAGACAGAGGAAGGGAAGAAAGGGGACAGATTTATGGGGCGAGACTCAAAATGAGAGTGAAAGTCTCTACTCGTCTACGGTGTTTCCCCTCCTGCACTTTTATTTGAGCTCGAAGAGGGATCGAGTCATGAAAATGAATGAATTAACCCTTTCTTGTCTGTTCTCACGTGCTCAAAGATCCGCTGTTCAGTGCTTTATGGGGAATATGCACAGCTAGTGTTTGTTCCCCTACCGATAAACTTCCGATGAACAGTTAATGAGACAATTTTAATTGTACACTGTTCCTTTTACAGCATCGACGTTTTAATAAAATATAGTCAGTTAAATAGACTTCAGCATTTGTTTAGTTGTTCAAGCCTAAAACAAGTCGAAAAGCCCTTTAAATGCAAGCGTCGTCAGGAGCAGTAGGCCAGCGGAGAACCTCCATTGAAAATTCTGAGGTAAAATAAATGTTCATAGTTTAAAGACATGGTGCAGAACAATGGAACTGAATGCAGTGCTTCTTGTACATTCTGAGAATTTAATTGAATTAAAGACAACAGACCTTAAATGGAGCGTTTTTCTATGTAAGGGCATACAGTTCACGGGAATCACTTGAACTTGGTTACTAAAAATGAAAAGTCCTTCTGCATATACCCTATTGAGTATCCTGCCGCCTGTGTGCTTAAAGGGATAGTTCACACCCCCAAAATAATATTTACAGTAATTTACTCACCCTCAGGCCATTAAAGATGTATGTGGCTTTTTTTTACTCAGTATGACATTAACGTTTATTTTGCTATTGTAATTCTTTAGGTGAACAATTAATCCGTGCAAGTTAATAGTTTTATTTTTCATAAATCTTCAACTCTGCTCTAACTCACAATGATTGCTCCGCCTCCGAGTTCTTCTGATTGGTCCGCTGCTTTGGAACTGACATTGATGAGCAGCGCGGCGTGTAAAAGTTGAAATACTTTTACCTTGTGCTCTTACCGTTAGTTTGCTACACGGGAATGACCAGAGGTGGGTAGAGTATCCAAAATCTATACTCAAGTAAAAGTACAAGTACCTAAAGTAAGTAGTTTCTTTTTACTTTTAATCTTTAATAAACTAAAACGAAAGTGGGAGACACATCTCTATAGCACCCTCTCGCGACAAAACCTCTCCAATGCAGCACCTCGCAATATTTACGATCAAGTCATATGAATCATATTTGCATCTTACGGCACAACACCGGTTCACACAGACTTTAAAGGTCCCATGAAATAAAATAAAGTTTTTTAGATGTTTGTAGGTTATCTATAATCTAGAGTGCACCAAAACAGTGAAAAAATTTGCATTTATGAGCTATATATTTAGATTAATATAAACGTAAAGTTTCTTTATACTTCACTTTATACTTCAGTTTCTCGTCAAATCTTCTAACCAATCAAATGCTCTCTAGTGTCTGACATGCCCCACCCCCTTCAAGACACTTCACATTTGATGCACTTGAGCTTAACCACTCTCAGTGGCAGAGCGGTGATAAAACAAAACGCTATTGGCTGTTTTTTTTAAAGGGGAGGAGCTACTCTGTCCCACTTTGTCTACTATGTCCCACTCTCTCTTTATGTTTCGGTTGAGATTACGTCAAACATCGAATAAAAACGCACATTTCGAAGCACTTCACAGGACCTTCAAAGAAGTTTTCTGGTAATCTGCCATTGTTATGATGCAAGTCAACGGTCACCTTTTTTGAAACTAAAAGTAAACGCATACAAGCTAGTATAATATTCACGGGTGTTTTCTGTTTATTTACATTATGCATAGCATTATGGGACCTTTATTTCTGCTCTGTCGACTTTTAATGTTACAAAAAAATCAACTCTGCAGTTTAACAAATGTTGACATTTTAGTAGTTTGAAACATTCTATAAAACATATTTATACACTAAAAATGATCCGTAAATGAACAGATTTCCATATTTTGTGATACATGTCTTTCCTCCAAAAACTTATGATGTTGAAATGTTGGAAAAAGTGACTTTTGTTGACATTATTTAAAATAGCCTATTATCTGGGTTATATATTTAATTCAAGTTTATTTATTTATACAGCGCTTTTTACAATGTAGATTGTGTCAAAGCAGCTTAACAAGTTCAAGTAAAGTCCAGATTTCAGAGTTTAGTTCAGTTCAGTGTGGTTTAAGTTTCACTGCTAAAAGTTCAATACTGAAGAGCAAATCCACCGAAGCGCAGCTCCACAAGTCCCAATCCGAGCAGGCCAGTGGCAACAGTGGCGAGGAAAAAACTTCACCAATTGACGAAGTGAAGGAAAAAAAAACCTCGAGAGAAACCAGGCTATGTTAGGTACGATCATTTTTCTTCTGGCCAAACTTCCTATTGATATTGTAAATTACAGTACAAAATCCTGCTAATAAACTGCTAGTAGCTGCTTATATGTTATGGACTTAATTAATAAGCTGCTTATTATGTTACGGGCTTCATTCATTCATTCAATTTCTTTTCGGCTTAGTCCCTTTATTAACCTGGGGTCGCCACAGCGGAATGAACTGCCAACTTATCCAGCATATGTTTTACGCAGCGGATGCCCTTCCAGCTGCAACCCATCACTGGGAAACATCCACACACACTCATTCACACACATACACTACGGACAATTTAGCCTACCTAATTCACCTGTACCACATGTCTTTGGACTTGTGGGGGAAACCGGAGCACCCGGAGGAAACCCACGCGAACACGGGGAGAACATGCAAACTCCACACAGAAACGCCAACTGACCCAGCCGAGGCTCGAACCAGCGACCTTCTTGCTGTGAGGCGATCGTGCTACTCACTGCGCCACCGTGCTGCCCATATTACAGGCTTAATTCTCTAAATTTAAAAAGCAAGTTCATTTATCACAATGGAGTCATACCTTTGTTCTTAACTTATCTGCTTGTTAAGTGTGACGTCAAACTGTATGGGGAGGCTCAACAAATGGTAGTAATAAATGTGTAAATATGTATTATAACTATGTATTATATTTATAAATCCTGATCGCAATATATATATTTAGTTATATATTAATATATACATCGCAATATATATATATATACACACACACACACACACACACACACACACACTGTAATTGGACAATAGAAGATTAGAATAGAAGAGCACTTTGGCCATTGTTTATTTATGTTACATTGTCTTAGGATCACGAGTCTTGTTCAAGTAGGGACCATAATTGGGGGCTCGTCCGGGATGATACCACAGAAACTGCTATTCTTTTAACTAATTTAACCACATGGCACTAGTGGCTATCGCTTAAATCACAGATTTGACAGTCACAGTCAATGTAATGTAAGAATTGGTCAGATTAGATCTTAAATGCATAGAACAGTTATTATTAATACCCTGTTTACTACTCAACTGTAGCCGGATTACACTGTTGCTACACGTGTTTTACAGCATGGATGTATTAACGCTCCCTGAACCATTTTAGATAGCGAACAGGATAAAACAGTATTTAGCAAGAGATCAGGCCACTCTAGTGGTTAAAATTAGACCCGGTCAGCGCAGGAGGTTTATCTACTCCTCCTCCAACAACACCACCAGCGTTTGTTGTTATAATGTCTGCAATCGTTTACAGTCAAATATCAGACCTCGCTCAGCTCATTAGCATAACGTCAGGAAAATGAAAAGCCATTGGCGACTATAACGGGATTAAGGAGTCCTGAATGAGGAGCAGCCCGCGGTGAAGCAGCGCTGACGGGACAGGGCCTTTCCTTTTGTCGGCTCCTTGCCTTCAGATAATCCTTAACTATTCTCACCAACGACCTTGAGCTCAATGCTAATCCAGAGAGAGAGAGAGAGAAAGTGTGTGTGTGTGTGTGTGTTTGAGCCTCCAGAAGCGGATTCTGTCGTGTTATGGAGGGTTCAGATGAAGAAAAGCGTCTGTCTAATGGTGAGTTTCTTACTTTTAAATTGTTAAATGTGTTTTATTGTTGTTTTAGCAGTTGCTAAGATGTAGAATGTGGGTTTGGGGAGTAGACAGTGGAGTTTGTGTTGCTTCAGAGAACACTGATGTTGCATTGATGTGAAGGGGAAATGCAATGGTTTGCATGCAAAAGTGAGCGACACTATAACTTTAAACTTTGCTCTCCGACATAATTATATGTTAGCCAATCAGAATTTCGGATGTGCGTTGTTGTTGTTTTTTTTCAGGAAGACATTTGGTCAGTCTTCTGAGGAAACGTATGATTTTCTGAATCACATGATTTCAGTGATCTTGCTTATTTGTCTCAAACACTATTTAGCTGTATATTTGAATAGAGTTTATCCTAAATAAAATGCTTCCAAATCATTCATTAATTTTCCTTCGGCTTAGTCCCTTCATTCATAAGGGGTTGCCACAGCGGATTAACTTATCCAGCATATGTTTTACGGATGCCCTTCCAGCTGCAACCCAGCACTGAGAGACACCCATACACACTCACATGCACACACATATACTACAGGCAATTTGGTTTATCCAATTCACCTACACCGCATGTCTTTGGACTGTGGGGGAAACCGGAGCACCCGGAGGAAACTCACAACAACTCGGGGAGAACATGCAAACTCCACACACAAATGCCAACTGACCCAGCCTGGACTCGAACCAGCGACCTTCTTGCTACAGTGCGACAGTGACAGTGCTAACCACTTAGCCACCATGTCGCCCTGTTTCCAAATCAGACATCCATATTCACATTGTGTAATAATTTCAATATGAATGTAAATAATGTAATCTATGGGTGCGTAATTGTTGTGCAAAATATTCATTGCATATCTGCTAGATACTGCATATATATTTAGTTTTTCTTTTTATAGGATGGTCAGTTTTAATTGCCATTTATTGTATTATTTAATATTTATTATATGTCAAAAATGCAGTTAAAAACAGTAAATTTGTGAAATATTATTTGAAGTTAAAATAACAATTTAAAATCATTTTTTTTTCTTGTGACGCAGATTTTAGCATATTTCTTCTAACATTAAATGCCAAAAAATAAAAATAAATAAATATATGTAAATAAATACACGTAT